>JAOEHI010037482.1:0-22785 GCA_025447815.1 Percopsis transmontana | reverse complement strand
ATGTATCAAATACTTATGTCATGCAATAAAATGCAAATCAATTATTTAAAAAAAATCATACAATGTGATTTTCTGGAATTTAGTTTTAGATTCCATCTCTCACAGTTGAAGTGTACCTATGATAAAAATTACAGATCTCTACATGCTTTTTAAGTAGGAAAGCCTGCAAAATCAGCAGTGTATCAAATACTTGTTCTCCCCACTGTATGTCAAGCAGTGTGTGAGGGGAAAAAAAAGAAGGTAGTATTCACTAGTACATTTCAAATTTGGATACATTTGAATAAACATGCATTTGTTTATTAAACACCATAATTACAATCGGCACAATCACATTTACAATTAAATCACATTTAGTTACAATACAAATTGCCCATCCCTGCTGATGAAGTAAAATCAATTATATAAATCCTGTCTTCTTCTCAGTGATCTAGCTGAGGGCAAAGGTTGATTTTGGGCAAGGAGCAGCTCATATCCAGTAGCGCCACATGCAAACTTTAATTGAAGACCCTTTTTGATAGTGTCAGCTGACCATTTTGTCCCCCGTGTACTTGACTGATTGAGTTTGGCGAGCTGATCTTTGTTGAAGACACTTGAAACTTTTTCCTCTAGCTGTTTTCTCTGTTTAAGAATCTTCCACTTCTCTCTCCTTTCCTTGGCGAGAGTCTGCTGTAGTCTTGATACCTTGTCTGTCAAGGCTTTTAGTCTTTCTCCGCAGCCCGCAGTCTCACAAGAACACGATGCATTCGGCGGGGTGTTGCTCGTCAGATCCAAGTCTGCATGGTTGGGTTGGTAATCTGGAATAATATCCTGTTGCCTTCCATCTGTTGTAGCACAATACGAGTGCTCCAGTCTTATCTCTTTTCTTGTGCCATCAGGCGGTTCATGTCCCAAATCTGTCCTGCATCGCTCTGGAGGTCTTCTGGGCCGTGAAGTCTTTGGTGCTGTGAAGACAAACTGAGTTGGAAGGGCATTTGGCTTAAGCTTCCTCAGGCCATCGGCCCTGTGGCACTCGTATTGCGTCTCGTCGAAGTGATCCTGCAAAGATAAAGGGAAGAAAGGAATAGAATAACGTATAAAGGGTGTCTGGAAGCATTCCTATTGTGTGTGCACACTGTGTGTCACTTTTGTATGCCGAGCTAAATACAGGCACGAGATTTGGGTTAAAAAAATCCTGTTTAGCTCAAAGTTATGGGTTGATCCTGATGTGTGTTCCAAATTAAAATAGATATCGTATGAAAGATTATTTTTTGCTCCATCTCTGAGATAGATATATATATATAATATTAAAGTGACTTACTGCTTGCTTAACTCTGATGAAAAAAAGTAAACGTTTTAGTAACTAAAACGTTTACTTTTTTTTCATTTTTTCTTCAGTAGTCGCTGTGACACAGTAACTAAATTTTAGTTACTGTGTCACAGCGACTACTGACTACTAAGAGATGAGCCCATACTGACCCAAGTACTTTCCAAGTTCCTGTAATCGATTCTGCAGTAATTTTGTTGATCAACCTGTAAAACAACTTTTAAAACACCCTTGCCCCATTACTCCACAGAGTCCAATACGGTACACATTCATATACAAACGTTCTGTGGACATGCACTGTACTGCGGCACATAACGAGCACACATCGGATAATGATGTATTAAAATCAGCCTAATTTAAATCAGGTACGTTATGTTTTTGTCTCTTTATAGGCGCAGTCCCGGAACTTTTTGATCGCACCTCGTACATTAAATTATGTTAAGTGTTACGTAAATATTAAGTAGTGGACACTTACTTCGCACAAGAAAGAGTTGTCCTTCGGTGTCCAGCCTTCTCTTCGAACTTGTATCTGCCACATTCTTCTGCGCTGAGGGTCGCGGGGGAAACGGTGCATTGGTTTCTTCCCCCTGTCTGACCGATTACTACAACCGTATGCCGAACAGCACGGCATTATTTTAATGATTTTTTTTAACTTCTGTTGTTTAATTCACGACAAATAAATATAAATAGCTAGCATCTTCTGGTTATGGAGATCGTCATGATTGAGGTTGGGTAACATAATGGCGCCTGTGAGTCACATGACAGGCCCTGAACCAATCATAGGGCAGACCAGTTGAAACAGTCTTCTTCTGCTTCTTATTTCCGCCAGACTAGACACCATTGGTGTATTACGGCCTCTTACTGTTAGTTTGGTGTATTACCAACGTCTCATATTCTCTACTTCAAGTCCGTTTTGAATAAACTTTCAATACTGCATTTACAATTTGTTGTCCGTCCCATTCTCGTGAACATGATATCCGAACGGCTTTCGGGAATGTTTTCAAATTTGGTACAAATGTTCACTGAGTCAAATATGAACTGATTAGATTTCGGTGGTTGAAAATCAAAGGTCAGGTCGCTGTAACCTCGTAACGTTACATCCCATTATCCTGAACACGATATCTTAAGAACGCCTTGCTGGAATTTCTTCAAGTTTGATAAAAAACCTTCACTTAGAGTCATAGATCAAATGTTTAGATTTTGGTGGTCGAACGTCTAACGCCTCCTTCCCTTAAAAAGGGAACAACTACTGCATGTTTCCAACTAGATGAGATTTCTCCCTTCTCCCATACTGTAATAATAAGTGATAAAATCTCCTCCAAATTGAAACGCTCTCCGATTATGGCTCTGCCATGGGCTTGTTACTTAAAGCTCAGAGGGGAGGGGGTGGGGTCTTATTACAGGCAACAACGGAACATAATGTCTTGGTCTTGCAAGCAATCTTACATTACTTCTGTCATCCGTTTTCACTATGATTTGCCACTAGACAGCTATAAGGACTACATATCCCAGAAGCCCTGGTGCCACTAAGTGATGTCACCTGATGGGGAAAAGGGGCGAGTGTGCTAATGTTTACAACTATTCGAGTGATGAGCGTTTTAATAACTGTCAAGTAATAGCTGTGCATTTAGGCCTACTGATGTTTCGGATATTATTGTTTCCTATAAATAAACTTAATGACAGCAGCAAAATAATCGATTTCTACTAATGTTCAGGTAAGACTAATAATTTGATCACTTATCAATCCAGAAAGCTTTCTTAGCATTTTGCTAACATTAACAAATTGGAAGTACACGCTGTAACATTATTTTGTTGCTGCAATTGGATTGAACAGAAGTTAACCTAAAATTATATCTTCATGGAATTAACTGTATATTTAAAGCTCGGAAGATATGATTGTTAGACCTTCAACCTCAGATGGTAAACATTAGCTTCATAGCTACCCAGCTGGCTAGCACCTGCAGTTAATTATTGTGAATTTCAAAATGTACGAGTACATATTTATCATCATTTATCATCGAGTATCATATTTACGCTTGATGGTTGGCACATAGAAAAATAGGTTATGAAAACTGTGCTATATAAGCAAATATCTTTAATCATACCTTAGTTTTGTTTATGGACTTTCTTTCAAATCAACCCAGGTAGTACGGTACTACTACCTGGAAATATAACCCCTAATAACTAAGCTGTGGTTGCATTTTTATATCAAAACATGCGTCTTTTCATTCTCTGAGACTCTGGCTCAGAGAAAAACAAAATTAAGTTTGATAGGGTAAAATAATCTTACTACATAAATCATAGATGGGATAGAGAATAGTGTATATTAAAGGTTGACATTCATACTATTTTATTTGGCTGTAAAAAAGTTATCCCAGCTCACTATCTAGTCTGTCCTGGATTTTCTCCCTATTAGCACAAAGCGTGTGCCACTTGTGGAAGATAATGCATGGTCATCTCTTCTAGGGCCCTGCATTACTGAGGAGGCTTTTCAGAAGAACACCTAAAATAATCCTTTTAAAGGATTTACAGGTACCACCCTTTCTGGAAAGCGTATTTACATTCCCACCGGTTTTAGTTAAAAAGCATCATACTTCATGTTGTATGTAGGTGGCATTGCACTAACTTGTTTATGTCTCAATACCAGAGTACAATTTATCAAAACAATTGAGTAGAATTAAAGGCCTAGTGTGTACTACATTAGGGTGCCCGTACCGAATACACACTGGTTGAACATTCGTCCAATCATGGTCCTCTGACTGTTCATCCAAAAAAGAAGCTCTTCTTTAACCGATAGATTTTATAGCGCTTAAAACACCAAATCCAAGCAGGTACAATGCATGTTCACACTATACTATAAGTTAAAATACCCTGGCCAAAAGGTACATACTGCCACTGTACCTCTGTTGATGCATGTGACTGGGTATATCTGATGCTGGTGTGCAGCACCTTCAGCCATAACCTTCCAGTTGTGTTCCAGTGTCCAGATGGTGTGGGTGTTCATCATGAACCGGGTGGCCTCCCAGAGCAGTGTGTCAGCCCAGCGACGACGCATGACCCTGGGTGTGGCCATTCTCCTGCTGGTGGATGTCATCTGGGTGGCCTCCTCCGAGCTGACATCCGTAAGGCCTCTCCAACCATTTCCCCCCTAGTGCCTTAGGTTCCTGTAGGGGGAGGGCGTAGAGAACGTTGAATTTTAGCCTATAAGCACCGGTGGGGGAGGAGCAGAGAGGAATTTCAGCCACTCAGTACTCCAGGTGCGGGAGGCAGACACACTTTTTCAAACCAGTAGTTGTTTCAAACCAGAACAACTACACTCACCGGCCACTTCATTAGGTACACCAAGCTAAACCCATGCAGTCTAATGCAACAGTCCTGCAATAAGTCTTCCTTCATGATTGTTATATTGTTCAGTTTATGTTGAAACCCTTTTAAGAGAGGTGGCGATTCAACTGTGATCATTTTGGAACATGTAGTTTGTGGTTCTGTTAGCCTATTTAGCCTAGCCTCACTGATTGAAATGAGGTGGCCACAATAATAGAAACACGTCAGTACAAGGCAATACAGTTTAACAGCACCACAAACTACATTCTCCAAAATGATCACACAGTTGAATCGCCACCTCTCTTAAAATGGTTTCAACATAAACTGAAATTTATAATAATCATAAAGGGAGACTTATTGCAGGACTGTTGCATTAGACTGCATTAGTTTCGCTAGCTGTAGCCTTCCTAACAAAGTGGCCAGTGAGTGTATGTCTTTCTAACACTGGGTTCAACCACAAGGGTAATTCCAGATACAAATCATATGCGACCCCCCCCCCCCACACACACACACACACACACAAAAGCATCTCGCAGGTTGTTGTACCACTGCTCTACTAGACATGGATTAGTAGTGGAGTCAGTGGATAAATAGATTAACTCAGCTGACGGCCTTCCCCTGTTTGCTGTTTGCAGTACATTTTCAAGCAGCAGGAGTACAACAAGCCTTTCTTCAGCACGTTCACCAAGACCTCCATGTTTGTGCTCTACCTTCTGGGCTTCCTGATGTGGCGGCCGTGGAGACAGCAGTGCAGTGGAACGATGCAACGCCGACGCTCTGCTTTCGTAAGCACTCTTATCATGCTGGATCACCACCAGGGGGTAGTGGGTTTATTTTGCACTTTTAAAGGCTAAAGGGTAAATCCATATCAGGCAAATCAACACTCGCACATCATTTAGTCATTATTTTAGGGAATATACGAACGTCAATATTCTTTTTTTTTTTTTACGTTTTACAAAGAATTTAATTGCTACACCCTTTTCCCCATGCTGTTTTCTAGCAATATTGAAACTGTCCAGGCTGTTGAGTGTATAGGCATCTGTGTTAGCTGTGTTTATATGTCTTTAAAGTTGAGGCAATGTTTTAGACCAAAAAAGGACTTTGTATACATTCAAAGGAATTTATTATTTAAAAAAATACCCTATGTTTTATATCCTGTACACTCGCGTGAGCTAGAGAGTCAACTCACTGCATAGGCACAGATATAGCTATTTGTAGCCAATAAGAGGGACCCCATAACAGAAATCTGGTTACCATCGTTTCAAGAGCTACCCCTCCATTGCATTATATACAATTTGGAGTTGTGGGGGCACTATAACATAATGAAGGAGTGTCACTTGTTTTATTTATTTTTTATTCGACACTAGTTCTAGTTCTCTGTTAGAACCTTGTTTGGAGTCAGTAACTCTTTGTCTGTCTCAATAACACCAATAACACTTCATCTGTCTACAGTTTGCTGATGCTGAGGCCTACTTTGCCCCGTGTACTACCCACACAAGTGTTAATAACTCTCTGGTACGTGTGTTGCCATTGTAGACTCTCTGGGTTCACCTGTGGTGTAACTCCAAAATATACACTGATTGATCTAGACTTCCTTTCTTTTCCCCCAGAGTCAGTTGCTCCAATGTTTTGTTGTTGTTGTTGTTTTATTATACAGGAGGCTTGTCTTTTCTTGCCCAAAACTCTGTGTGTGCGATGTTTGGAATATACATTATTAAATGTCATTTACAGTAGCTTTATAGATGTTTTTCTGTCCTGTGTAGAGCGAGCCTCTGTACGTCCCTGTGAAGTTCCAGGATGTTACCACAGAACACAGAGACTGCGAATCATGTGAGTACACAAAATATTGTCTTAAGATTAGTGTAAGGTTGAATTACCTTGCTTTGACCCTTTAGACACGTGGGAAAACGAACCCCAGAAAACGATTTTCCAGTACATAGCTGAACAGTTAACAGCTGTTTATTTGAATCCCCTGGTTTTGCTCATCGCAATGTACCATTTCTTTAATGTATTAATAATTCAATTACCTTACAATAAATTACTAACTGCAGTTATTACTTGAACTTTATCTCACATGAATAATGAACAAATCTCATTATTAATAATAAAAATGTAATACAATGCAATTAACAACTCTAAACAACAGAGGGCGATGGTGAGCCACGAAATAAGTGTTCTGAGCCTTTGGAAGTGTATGTAGCACACAGCTTGATCTTGTGACCAATCCTCATGTTCAGTTCGTTCCTAAGAAACAAATGGATTATTGTCTCGACTGTATCCATGAAACAATTGTCAAACATGATGTTCAAATTGGCTTCCAGAATCTAGCATTTAGCGTAATGGTGTAATTATACTTGATAATTAGAGTTGGCTGATGCATTATGCTTAGAGACCCCGAAGCCATGCAGAAACACATTTGGGGTGTAATTAAGCTGCAATATTCGGGTTTCTGACATTGACTTTGCATGAAACGACCATCTACAACATAGAATGATTGTCTAATAGCAGGAGACCCGCCTGATTTATTTATTTTTTCAAAGTTAGCAGCTCCTCTTTATGTGGGCCTCCGCTGCTCTCCTCCTCTCTTCCCTTTTGGGGAGCGTACGCTTTGTTAACGGAGCTTGAAGGCATGCTATGGTTGGAATCGATTTTGGCAAAGTGAACGCTTCCAGATGTAAGCCACGTTCTCTCCACCGATGTGTGAATGTGAAAGCAGCTGTCACATTTTAAACTGCGTGCATTTGCCTCTCGTCTTTTTTCGTCTTTTTTCTTTCTCCAATACAATCATTTAGCCGCAACAAACTACAGCAACAATGCCAGGCATCTACAGGCATATGATGTCACTTGCTATCAGGGATCAGAGGTTAGTTGCCTGGGCAACCACCCCTTCAATATTGTAGTCTGTTTAGGCATTCCACCGCTGTCTAGAGTTTCTCCTAGCTAGTGTCAGCAGGTGAGTCGGCAGGCCCAGTGTATTATCCTTCCTGCTCCCCCGGCCCTGCCAGATAAGCATTGATCGTGCGACAGAGGGTCAGTCGTTAATGCTTGGTCAAACGTGCACTAAGTTATTGTTTGACTCACACCCACAGTTAACCTGTAACTTACGTTTTAGTTCATGCAGAATGAATAGGATGTGCAGGATTGAGTAACTTTGGAATCCCCTTAAAAGGACACCGCTTGATTTGTGACTCGTGTTGAATAAACATTGCTGTTGTGGTTAGCACAGTGTGTGCTAACCACTTAGCACACACTGTGCTAAATGGTTTGCACTCCTCTCTCCCCCCCTCTTCTGGGCTCACACACCACTCTCTACCCCTCCACCTACAATTGCTTGCCCTTTTGTGCACAGTTGTGCGATAAACATGACATTTGGTGCGTTGGTGATGCTAGGACTCAGTCGAGGCGTAACCAAGCGTTACAAAATCCATCTACTGTATTTCCAGGTTCATTCAAGCCTCTGTTCCCCTCTGTCTCCCAGCAGCCTCTAAGAAGCAGCGGGTGCGTTTCAGTAACATTATGGAGGTGCGTCAGCTGCCCTCCACACACGCCCTAGAGGCCAAGCTGTCCCGCATGTCCTACCCGGCCGCCAAGGACCACGAGACCATGCTCCGCTCCGTTGGCAAGCTGACCGTCCCCGACGTGGCCAAGATCAGCTTTTTCTTCTGCTTTGTGGTGAGCAGAGGCTTGGTCTGGGAGACTGTTGGTGCTTAAGGGCCGTCCTGGATGGGTTTCATGGTGCTAGTGGGCAGGAGGGGGGGAAGGAGGGCATGAGATGATGTTGAAATTTTACATTTTATTATTTAATCTAGTCCTGTGTATAGGTGGTTTTCCACTGCAGGAACTTGCGGGCCGTTTTAGAGGGGGCGGCACCATATGGCGGTTTTCCACTGCAGGAACCAACCCTTGGTTGGTTCCTGCAGTGGCCGAAAGAAGTACCTAAAGAAGTACCTACTTCTTTCGGGGCCGAAAGAAGTACCTACTCCAGCCCTGAGCGGCCCTGAAAAACTGCTGGAAACTGCACTGGTTGGTTAAACGCGACGTGAGTGGAAGGCCAATTAGGGGTCCGTTCCTGTAAACGTTCGCACTACCTGGGCAGTTTCCTGAGTTCCTGCAGTGGAAAAGCAATTATTCTTAATAAAATCATAAATTGTAGTGTTCTTCAACCAATCTTCAACCAAGAAGACTTTTTTTAATCTAAAGTTTTGTTTATATCAACAAATGAACCCCCAGTGCTGTATAACTATAGTGTGAGTGAAATAAATAATATATCAATGAAACTGTGATCTTTCAATAAGAATTTTATATCAGCATTTCCAACTTCAGACAACACACAAGTTCAGTTCAAAGAAATGTTTACCATTATTAAAATGCACACCTTTTAATCCCCAATCCCCCCCCCCCCCCCCACCCCCCGTGCCTCCTAATTTTAAACCATGAATTATGTGTGTGCGTGTGTGTGTCCCTGTAACATTTGTACTGACTGGAGGCCAGCTGGCACACACTGTGTTTGGCACGTGTATTCTGGTGTTTTGTCCTGGGTTCTAAGAGGGATAAATTGCTCAAACGAGCAGAAATAAAATTATGCATGCAGAAACCTAGTCATTTATCTTATAAGAGTGGTTAAATTCATGACTCATCCCTCTTGTTGGATACAATGCTCCCGTCTGGGGCACCAGGCCAGGGCTTTGGTACATGCTCTAGAAAGTGAAGTGTATATACCAAAGTTATGAACAAACATTTGCACCAGCTTTTATTGATTATATGGACATGGTTAATATCTATGTATGTAGGTAGGTAGACACAATAGAAACGGGGTGGAACTCAAAACAAATGTCAAATATGGACTGCTGACATGGTTTTCTTCATGTCCCTCAGTGGTTCCTGGCTAATCTGTCCTACCAGGAGGCCTTGTCAAACACACAGGTGGCCATAGTGAACGTTCTGTCATCCACGTCCGGTAAGTCCTCTTTACATTGAATGTTCAGGATCTTACTTGCTTTCAAAATAACATAGGCTTGTAGAGGAACCTCATGTAACTAAATGACAGACAGAAAAAAAAAAAAAGGTGGTGGGGGAAGGCCAGGTTATCGATTTTTCTCTGCATTTGTTTTTATGACATTGTTTCTTTTTCTAAGGTTCTCTTGTTAGTCGTATCCCTTTTTTATATAGATAATATAACATATGTATAACATCTACTATGAACTGCTCACTTTCATTTTGAAATTAATTCCAAAGTAGACGTTTGCGGTGTTCAGTGATTCATCTGCGCCCCCACCCTCACACACACTGCAGGTCTGTTTACCCTCATCCTGGCTGCCGTATTTCCCAGTAACAGCAGCGACCGCTTCACCCTATCCAAGCTATTGGCGGTGGCTCTCAGGTAAGTCATTTTGCTGGAAGCTGAGTAGCCAATAGTGGGGCTGCCAGGAGACTAGCCTTCCCATAGCCTTCCCTCGCTGTCAGATTCTATGTTGTTTGTGTGTTTAATCTTATCTGTGAACGACGCCCACTGTCAGGACATCTGGCTCATGGTCACCATCAAGGAATGTTGGTTTTGTTTGGAGCCGTTTGTCAGAGGAAAAAAGCAAATATTAGAACAACAGAAGAATTTAATTCCAGCAGAGGCGTGCGGTGCATAAACTGTATGCTCCTTCAGATCAGGCCACGACCCTCCTAGCTCCATAGGAGGCAACTCCCCTGTTACCTCCTATGGAGCATACGTCTCTGTGGTAAAATAAACAATAAAAAAAAATCACAAAAATAATTGCTGTATCTCAAGGAATATGGTGCTTTGACTAACTAGAAACATGCCGCAGAACAATAACTAAATCCAACAGCACATGAACAACAACAACAATGTATCAGTACGTAACCCCTTCTCCCTGGGACTTGAAGGTGCAGACCTTTGAATCCCGCCCCATATTTTGAAATTCGTCAATTTGATTGGTCAGATTTTCTGTCACTTTGGCAATATGAAACCCTGCAGAACCCTTCAAATTTTCAGGAGAAGGTGCTTGTATGAGTATACGGCTACGTTGTGTGAATGAGCAGATTTGATTGGCTAATAAAGACAGTAGAAGAAGCGAGAAGACATAGATTTGAGTGTACTTCAAATGTGCTCGTTGTGGGATGTTGATTATACATAATAAGTTTTTGTGTAAAAGGGATGAAGCGTTTCATAACTTATGAATAACTTATTCTTGTCTCATTTTTGTCACCCTTTCTCTGATTGGGTTGAAGGGGCTTACGGCACACCACTGAATTCCAGGATAATTTACAATATATATTGGAGAAAAAAAGTCAAAAAAACATATCCACTTTCCTTTCAAAAAATAAATTGGTTTCAGGCAATCTCCCATTACTCTGTCAAAGTTGGTGTCATCTCTCTTTTAAACAAGACATGTTTACTTTTGGAATTAACCTCTTCACCTAGGAGCTTTAGCTTGACTTCATCTTAGGAGGGCAGCCTGTTGAGTATCTGTTCTCTCCGTTTAGCATTGGAGGCGTTGCCCTTGTCAGCTTCTCCAGTATGGACAGTCCTGATGGAAAAAGCTTCACAGGTAACCATAGAAACCCCCCTGGAATACCATGGAGATGCTCCTCGATTGTGTTATAGCGTCCCCAGAACCTCACATTTCTGCCCTAGCTCAGCTAGTTTGTTTAAAGCACAACTGTACGTGCAACTGTGAGAGCGGTTTAAGCCTCTGAGCCCTGTAGGAGGAGAGGAGGAGCAATGCAGTGCGGTGTAGGATGGGTATTCACTATTGGGAGATTAAAACCAAACCTTTGTAAAATTGGTTTTACCCACAGGGGAAATTCCAGACACAAATCGAGGAGTGTCTCTTTAACGTATTCTGTTTGCTAGCGTGACCGTAAACCAGTTTACAATGCATTCTAGAGTTCTGTTGTGTCTTGAGGTTCCTTGTGGTCGCTGGCTGGTGCAGCACTGTACGCCGTTTACATCGTCATGATCAAGAGGAGAGTCGACCGAGAAGACAAACTGGACATTCCCATGTTCTTCGGTATTTACATTTATTTACATTCACAGCATTTAGTAGACTCTTTTCTCCAAATCGACTTGCAATCCGTACATTTGTCGATAACTGAATGGGTCATACACACTAAGTCATGGTGAGCAACAGCGGGTGTGGCCCAAGAAGAGGCCACTGTACTTGGGATTAAGCACTATACAGATAGTTAATAAATAAACTGTGTGTGTACTTGTGGGTAGGCACTGTAGATTGAGAGACCCGTCCTTGAAATATGAATGCTCAGAATGTCACTCGCTTGTCAAATACCAAATAAAGACTCTGTGTTGATGTGGACTTGGTGTTTCTGCCAGGGTTCGTGGGTCTGTTTAACCTGCTGTTGCTGTGGCCTGGCTTCCTCCTGCTGCACTACACAGGCTTTGAAGCCTTCGAGCTGCCGAGCCAGCTGGTGTGGACGTACATCCTCATCAATGGGCTGATCGGAACCGTCCTTTCTGAGTTCCTCTGGCTCTGGTGAGACGCATCTTTGCTTTAGAACAGTCTAGGCTGGCATGAAATACATAGATAGACCTGATTATGAAATGCATACCAGGAATTGGAATTACCTGCATTTATGTATACATTTGTCTTAAAATATGATCCGATATTTATCCAAGTTACAATAATGAACAAACACAATCTGTTTTAACCAATAACACACAAATTGTAATGTCATTCACAGTGTAGGTTTAAAAAAGTCTAAACCCCTAAGCTAATGACTTCAACAAAGGCTAAGTGGAGTCAGGAATTAGCAAACCTGGAGTCCAATCAATGAAACACGATTGAAGGTGTAGTTTAGAGTCACTTTGACTTGTGAAAAACACTCAAACAAAGAAGCATCTGCGGATGTGAACCATGTGTTACAACCCGACGCGTAGGGCTGCAACCATGAGGGAGACACTGGGATCCAAATGACCATTTCACGACCTTTACTGAGCGGTAGTTCACTGATACAGGTTCAAGCAATAACGAAGCTATACGGGCGATCAAATGAGCAAGCCGGGACCGCCGCAGGTTAGTGGGAGAGAGACACCAGGTGTTGTCAGGGTGGCTGTCCACCAGCTAAAGCTCAGCAGGACAATGACCCTAAACATTGAATTACCACTACTGAATTACATCTACTACAGAATAGGGCTGTAAAAAAAATATATACAGGTGATAGGTAAACGAGGGGATAAGGAGGCAGGGCGGAGCAAGGGAGGGGCCAGGAAGAACATAGTGAACAAGGTAGACACACTAGGGAAACATGGAACTAGACACAAGGAAGACAAGAGACAAGACCAAAACAGGGAACAGGCGGGGTCGTGACAAATGTTACCTTACTTAAGTAGCTTATACTTGTATCTTGTTGAGCTGGGCGGTATCCTTAGTTTATATATTTTAATTGTTGGCTGTGCCCTGTCTGGCTACAGGGGCTGTTTTCTCACTTCGTCGCTGATCGGGACGCTGGCGCTGAGCCTTACCATCCCTCTCTCCATCTTGGCAGACATTTGCATGCAGAAGGTTAGCAGTAGCACACAGACACTGCTTCTTTACTGTGAGGCTCCAATGGAGAAATTAGATTGTTTCACCTCTTAATGCCAAAGTAATATTTCAACATAAAACCGTCTTCTTCTTTGGAAGTTTTTTCACATTCCTGGTCTCAAGTTCTTTTAGCATCGACATATTTTTGGCCAAGTACTTGGAATATTTTCCCCCGTTTTATTGGGAAAACTGCTTACTGGATGTTTTAGTCCAGTATGCAGTTAAGTTAATAGAAAAGTAGGCAAAATATTTTTGCATTTCATTTTAAGAAAGCACACTCAAAATCAATACATGATGAATTTCCTACCACTTTAGTAAAGGGGTAGAGAGTCCTTTAATCCTTTTTAATTTTTGTGTTTTGAACTAACGGAGCATTAACTGGTGTGCGATGGCAGGTGCGTTTCTCCTGGCTGTTCTTTGCTGGCGCGGTGCCGGTGTTCCTCTCCTTCTTCATCGCCACCCTCCTTTGTCACTACAACAACTGGGACCCTGTCATGGTCGGCCTGAGGAGGCTGTTCTCTTTCATCTGCAGAAAACACCGCATCCAGAGGTAGCTCAGATTTATTTACTATTTTAATACTTTTAATGACTTTTTATGGGAAAATATTGGAGATTTGCGAAGTCGTGACTTCACTGCTCGCGTCTGCTGCGCCTTCGGGGTCTAAATAAAAAAAAAGTTAGTAGAAGCATATAACGGCGTTTTTGCCCCAGTGCTCACGTTAAATTATTTGCAAATATATTGAGCTTTTTTTACATTTAGGATATACTAAGATCTTCGTTTGCAAATATGATGTTTGTTAATGTTAATGTGGGAATCTGGGCCTTAGACACAACGTGTAAGTTTGCAACTCATGAGTTAATCACAGACCATGGTAGGGGCGAATATTGAAAACGCCATTCATTTTTCTCATAGGGAAAATCCTTAAGATTTAAGGTAAAAAAAGTCCTTATTTGGGCCCAAAAATGGTCTATTGTCTTGAGACATGTCTGACTGGTCAACATGATGACTGTCCCAGTGATTGACACCCACCTTGCTCCGGCCTCCACAGATTGCCAGAGGACAGTGAACAGTGTGAGAGCCTTATTCCCCTGCACACCGTCTCCCACGACGACGGAAGCTTCTGCTCATGATCCGTTGGCTGATCACAAAGTAAATAGCTCTGGGGGCATGTGCTAATATGTCTGCAGTAAATGTGGGTTTGTTTATATGTGTGTGTGTGTGTGTGTGTGTGTGTGTGTGTGTGTGTGTGTGTATATTTCTCAATGTTAGCGTGGGGGTGTGTCTGCAGTATGTACGTGACTGCAAATGTAATTATCAGTAAGTTAGACATGGGGAGGAACTAACACAGGATGGTCAATTGTAAATATTTTAGAAGTTTTTTTCTCTACGAATTGCAAAAGGATTGCAGAGAGATGATGCAATGAGAATGTGGCTTGCTAATATAGGCAAGCATAAATAAAGAAATGGAGACTAATAAAAAGCATGTCTGCACTTCGTCTGCAGAATACAGGGGTGGAGAAAAGTACAGATACCTTGCTGGTAAACGTGGAAGTAATGTAAAAGTCAAAAGAGTAAAAGTCAAACAGTATCTTGCATCCTGGAATACTGAAGAAAAAAAAGTCTTCACGGAGAACGTAGCTGTAACGAGTCTCTTTCAATTTTATTTTTAAATTCATGCTTCATCTTAATTCCCTGTCCAAATTGGGAATTTGATACAACTCCCAATTGTATCAAAAATGTTACATTCTCCGAAGAAAAATGGGAGTTTTTTTTTTATCTTACAGCATTCCTGTCTGTGAGGGGTGGATAAAAAGATGCACTAACATTTTCTCTGTCTATTAGTTGTGTGTCGAGGGAACACTCAGGTATTTGGTGCACCACTCTGTCCCTGGTGCAGTTTTCTAACCCTGCGTTGTTCTCCTTAGGTGGTGAGCTTGGAGCGTGAAGACAGGACAATCTCGGAGTTTTCAAACCGAGGTGTTAAAACCACCCCAGTGCCTCCTTAAAGCCTATTTATTTTCTACAGTGTTGAGATGTAAGACTCGTCTCTGTAAATGTTATTGGATACCCTTCTGTCATTGTGGACGGGGGCTCAGTTAGCGTTCATGTCACTGTGTAAAGAGGGCCTCTTTGGCGCTCAAGGTGCTGGACTTTTTCCTTATCTAACATTATGTCATATCACATGACCACTTGAACCGGTACAAGTCAAACTTGATAACACTAACAGTCGCGTAAATTAGTCTTGGGATCTGACCCGGCAGGAGAGTTTTGTCCCTGTGGTTTAAGGATGGAACGACTGGAGCGTGAAATGCTCAACAGCAGCATGTGTAGGCCTTACAACAGCCCACTGCCTGTTTAAATAATATTTATTCAATCGATATTATCTTGTGGTCCGTTTTTTAGACTATTCAGGTAAATTAAGACAATCCTATCTGTAAAAACCTGATTTTAAAAACAGCTGCTGAAGAAGTTATGATGGAAGCAAACCTAGTCCTGAAGACAATTTCTTATTCAAAAAGGTCTCGTCACTTTACATTTTACATAAGAAACTACTCAGTTTCGCTTGAAACTACTCAGTTTCGCTTGAAACGCCCGATTGTCTCATATGTATGAAATGAATTAAATTGTCATATTTTTTTTCCCATAAGAAAATATTCCCAGATTTTATATTAATTCCACCTCCTTGGACCTGAATGGAGCATGGTGAATTGGATTAAGATTTCTAAATGTACAACATAATACGCTTCACACAGATTTGAAAGGCTAAGCATTAATCCCTTGAAAAAAGTTTTAGAGTTTATACTGCCATCTAGAGGCATAGATGCAGCAGTGCTAATGTTAACTATGGGGTGGGGATGTTTGCTATGTAAGTTCCTCTAAGAGGCTAAATATAGCGTACACGTAAACTTTATACTGTATACGATTATAAATATTAATTCTATACAAAATTATTTTTTCGCCTAAAACATTGCTTAGGGCACCTTTAAGGCAACCTACATCATGTAGCAATGTAGCTAGTTAGCATCCACAATGGTGCAACCATGCAAGCCAGTATGACTATTGTAATCAGAGATATAACTGGGTCTGGGTCTTGGATGGTGACCTGATGGATGTTGTGAGATTTATATGACTGCATATGCTCTAGATTCCAGTATCTGTAAGCAGAACATATTTATCACAATTTATTAGTCTGAGAAAGATTCAAGTCAGGGGAGGCAGATTTAAGTTAAGGGAATGTTTCTGTGTTGGCTGTTGACTTCAAGGGACCAAAACCTGTAACCACCCTTGACATTTCTGTTCCTTGCTACTCTGTAAATGCTGGATCCTGAAAACAAACTGAAGTTGTTTTAACATGTATGAATGTGAACTAACATTAACCCTCCCACAATAAGCTAGACAATGCTTACCTTACAATAACACTTTATGGATCAACCTTTTCCATTCCCAAATGGATGTAAATATGTCCTGCACAGTGAAGGAATAACATTATATTGATGTTTTGTTTATGGAGTTCAGAAAACCACTACAGATCTCAGTTCAGATCAATTTTATTGCCTCATATATTTAGTTTTTTGTATTTAGTGCAAACATTCTGCACTTTCAATGCTCTTTTCTGATCATTTTGTTTTCATAACTGCCAAAAAATGTTTTGGTTGCAACTGAGATTATTATACTGTCTATATATCTTTTTATTATTTAAAGCCTGAAAAAACAACAAATAAGGCATAATTCACTGTACTGAAGTCATGATTTGAATGTGATATGTAAGGCATCTTTGATATCTTAAAATCTTATGTAATCTGAGCTATAGTACACACAGTACAAATGGTGTGTTGTCAATGTTATACCACCATTTGTGTCTGCTTAAACATGTTTGTGTTTTTATGGAGTGCTTTCATTGCACTTGTCCTTCGATGACTGCTGCAATCTAAAGGGTTTGAAGCACCTAAAGTGACTGCTATAACCTTGTCTAAATCATGTTTATCATTTTACACCCCACAATTATTTTAATCAAGACCTTCTTGGTCTTTCATGATTGAAGCTTGTTAAGCTTAAGTGTTTCAGAAAGTCGATTGTGGATAATATTTTAGATTAATTTGTGAGAGATGTCTTTTGCATTGTTTGTCATGGTGCTTATTGAAAGCTTTTTAGGGCCACTTTCTTAATAGTAAAATATAAACTTTTAATTAGCTATTTAGTATTGGAAGTGGGCTTCCCAAGTCGCTGGGAAACCAATAGAATGAGACCCCTTGGATTTCTGATGCAGCGGTTATTTCTTTTCAGTGTACCTACCTGTACATTGGCGGAAAATAACAGGAAGTGCTGTTTTCGGCCTCTTTAGCATTGACGTGCCGCAGATTATATCTGCGTCAGGTCAAACGGTCTGCTTACGGTTAGTCTTGTTCAAAAAACAAAGATTTACCAATGTGCCGAGTTACCCTATGCCGCTTTAAATATAAATGATTTGAATAGATTTTGTGCTTTCTCAGGAACTGAAGTGTCATTTGTTTGATAATTTAAACGAAGGTCGCTGGTGAAAGTAAGAGTCCTTGTCTATTGCATTACAGTCTGTTTTCATACTGCACTATTAAAATTATACATCTTTTTACATGTCATCCTGTAGTCAGAAGCTTTTTTGCAGGATAGTCTAGTGGTCTAGGTGTTGGCCAGAAGGTCGTGGGTTCGAGCTCCAGAGTTGGCCTATCTGTAAGCATCCTTGAGCAAGATGCCTAACCCCTATGTGCTCGGTGTAATAGCAGCATGTAATTGTAAGTCGCTTTGGATAAAAGCGTCCGCTGAATTACCTAATTGTAATAAAGAATGTGTCAAAAACCCTTTCAGTGTCAAAGGGAAATTTGAATGTTGAAAAAAGAGACCAGAGACCACATACTGAGTGTCTCACAATCCTCTCTACCCCTCCCCAACACAACACAGTTTTGTATTAAACATAAATACTGGGGGAAGCTTGTGAGTGAGCAATAATGCAATTGAGTAGTGTACCTTTTAACAGGTAATAAATGACAACCCGTAACGATAATTTCTTGTTACAAAAATAATTTTGTAGTTTGGGAAGCAGCTGAAAAAAGGAGAAGTCTCCCTCCTGTGACCCTCTGCTAGTTTAAGGACCTCCTATTTCATCTTTTTCATTTCAGTTTTATTAGAGCTGACAATATAGATCGAGCTCAGTCATGCTGTTTCACCTTCATAGATCAACGTTTTCCAATGAAGGCTGTAGGCTACTCATCATGCACAGTGGCGAAATATAGCGATCTTAGTGTCTCGTTCTGTTATCATTACTTCACTACTATCGCACACAGATCCTGCCGATTCGACATGAACTGTTCCTGAAGTGATGTTGCAAGAAGCTCCAAGATGCCAATGTGACCTTATAGAAGCTCGCCAGTCCTGCCAAGGACCTCCGGACATTCAGAATTCGCTCTGTATCTAAAGACGTCCCTGCCAATACTGATAGCAGTAAGTTCAAAGAACGGTATAGTTTCTATTTCTACTGGGTTGAAGTGGGGCAGAGCCATTCTCAAAAGAACCAATCATAAGGTGTCAGTTGTCGCACCTTAACAGGAGCAACAAAACTGAAATAGGGAAAGGAGAAACAAATGTAAAGCAAGTGGGGTCTGTAAATGCCCAGACACTCCTGAGAAGCTAACTGGGCAAAATGAGATATGTTTCTAGTTCCTTTAAAGCCCCTCGAGACAACTATTTCCTTGTATGGTATGTATGAAATTCATTTTGTTTAAAGAAACTGTAAGGAGTCAGGTGTTATGAATCAGCAGATTAGACCTCTTGTACCGCTGGCTGAGTGTGTACAATCTGCTTGGCGTGGATTGAGTAGCAGCATAGGAGCAAATGTAAGATGTATTTGATGTTTTACAGGGTTAAACATTGATAGCATCATCCTTCACTACAGACCACATTGTACAACCCAAACTCAGCTCACGATGATCATTTAATGCAACAATCCTGTCTATAGGGACTTTAAATGGTTATTATTGAACTGAACTTGTTTTTGTAATGTTCTATTTATACAGTATTAGGGTCAAGGCAATCTCGGAACCCATAGGCAATCGGTCTGACGAGTCAACGATTTACCTCTGGGGACAAGGGACAATATTTGGTGGGGTTCCGGTGTAGGCACAGGATATCTGGAGAACAGGACAACACTTCCTCTTCCATGCGCCAGTCATTGTTTACAGTTCGATTTGCAACTTGAGATGCGTGATGTTGGGAGTTGAGAGACGACGTCTATTGTTTGTCTATCTATTGTTTCGCAATCATATGCAGATATCTGTTTTGTCACGATCGGCGCGCACAGGCCTATGCGCGCTCCGTGCGTGACTGCCCTATTGGCGCACCTGGGAGGGATTAGCCCCACAGGTGCGCCTCCTTAGTTGTCTGAGTAGTGGACTATTTAAGTTTCACCAACAGCACAAGTTGCTGTGGGTCATTGTTTGGGCTTATGCCCTGTGTGTGTTTTCTCATTAAAACAACGCTTATAGCGTTTCACCCGTAATTCGGCTTGTGTGTGTTTCGCTGGCTCGCGCTTACTCTCACTCATCACGCACCACCGTCACATGTTTTATTTTTTTGAAATTGTAGTCAGACGATAGCAGTTTTTGGGGGCTTTGGCATGCAACCAAAGCCCGCTCAAATGTGATTGGTCAATACCACTCTACAAACGGACTACAAACTGAAACCAGGACGTTTCCGATACCAAAATCTTTTCCCATTTCCTACAGATTCTGCATTTATATGCAGAAATCTGTTTATAGAGAGTAGGGCCAAGGATACTTAAAGGTATGACCAAACCAAGGCCGTTTGATTTGGTTGAAGACCTCACTAGAAACTAATTTGTATTATGTTACACCTTTCACATTCAAGCAATATTATGTAGGCAACACTGCATAAATCGTCAGTCTTATCAAGGCGTTTTTAACTGAACGTAATCATGGAGTGATTGCACGAAAGAGAGACAAACCCACAGAAGAGGTAACGGTGATTCTATGAAACAATAAACTCTGATTCCATTTGCATCGCCCCCCTTAGAGATTGCACCTGCATGCAGGGAGATCTCGTGGTTCAACGGACTATATCTGACAATTCCTAATCACATAAGGAGGTAGCTTTCATCCGCTCGGTACACTCCTCTAACTCTGCCTTGTGAATCCAACTTATACTTAATGGAATCCATCTGAGGTCAATTAAATAGTTCACAATGCAGAATTACGACACAAGGTTCTTGTGACTCGATTATTCTAGCGTTACAAGATATCTCCTATTTAGTTGCATTCCAAAATAGATGTTAATCTATTTTAAATGTATTGTAGCCTATATAAATTGAGTGGGTTATTACAACCCTAATACAGCCCAATGTGTAAAATTAATTTCAGCAACCAAGAACACAGGAGGACAATTAGTATCCTCCAAAAATGTTGGCACCCTTCGTAAAGATGAGCAAAAAAGGCTATGAAAAAAATTCTTTGTTGTTGATTGAAAATATGAGAGAAATCTAACCTACCTATTATTGATTGAAAATGTTTTTTTTTACATAGCCTTTTCTACTCATCTTTATCAAGGGTGACAGCAGTTCTGGCACATTGCCAATATAGAGTAATGGTAAAATGAATCTTCAGCGGAAACTATTCTGTGTACCTTACTCATAACCGGGCCTGGCTTATTTCACCACAAGTTCCTCCCTTTCAACTTCCTTTCGCACGTGCACACATTCCACCCCCTTCAAAAGCTATGTAGACTAGTCAGTTGTGCAGATCATATTTATAGCATTATACTTATGTGGTGCTCATAACAGCAAACAAAACCAGGAAACTTGTAAGTTGACTAATTATAAAAAAACGAACTATATAAAAACAGTGGGATTGGTGTGCGTTTTTTCTATAAATCAATGCCTTCTTTTCAACTGAAATATAACAAAATGTCTTCAATTTGAATAGCCATGGGGCGTTATCTAGGTAAACATTACTTTTTATTTCAGAGGAACATCATTGTAAATGTTACAAGGTAATAATTTGGTTATATAACTTTTATCATTTTAACACAAAATGTAGCTAGCTATAAGCTCTCTTTGCATCTTATGACCTCTTGTTATTTCAGATAACATCTAACCTCCGAGTTGTGTTGCATGAAAGGGAGGCTCCTATCTAACAAACCTAGTCTGAATCACACCTTCTGCTCTCTCCCTCCCTCTATTTAGACCCACAGGAGGAAGCAGGAAATCATTGTAGTAGGTGTGTTTGAGCCTATCTGACAAGTGCGCACATGTCTTTCTTGGGTTTGGCTCAGGATAACTCAGCAGTAGCTTACCACGACGATAGACAAAGGACGCGCGGGGCCTTAAATTCGGACACATGACAATTCACTTTTTTTTCATAGCCTGCAGCTCAACTCAACTTTGAGTAGGTTATGACACACGGACGCCGGTTCTGGGTCTAGGTAATCTTCTTTGAGAATCCGCAAGACGTTTTCGACGAGAAAAACATATATATTTTTTAATAATCTCGAAACCACTAAATCTTGGCTAGTTGCCGGCTCGCTAATCGGACTGTGGCCTGAACAACTGATAAGGGGAGAGCAGAAAAATCAATAAGCTGGAAATCAAAGTTCACCATGAATGAACAAACTGAAGAGAAAGACTGGAGAAAGCTTGAGCCCAGATACGGCATCAAAGTGTTTCTGACCATTCTTTATAGCCTCATTCTGCTGACGGGCATCCTTGGTAATGGGATCACCATCAGGGTGAGTCAGATTTTGCTGCGGAATGGCTACCTGCAGAAGAACGTGACCGACCACATGGTGAGCTTAGCCTGCTCGGACCTTCTGGTGCTGTTGATCGGAATGCCGGTGGAGCTCTACATCTCCACCTGGTTCCCCTTCACGTCTGCGTCAGGCAACGCTTCGTGTAAGATCTACAACTTCCTGTTCGAGGCGTGCAGCTACGCCACCATCCTCAACGTGGCGACGCTTAGCTTTGAGCGCTACGTGGCTATCTGCCACCCTTTCCGATTCAAGGCCTTGACGGGCAGGAGGACCAGCTGCCTCATCGCCTTCGCCTGGCTGACCTCCGTGGTCGTGGCTCTGCCGCTGCTCGTCGCCACGGGGACGCAGGGTCACGTTCCGGTCAACAGAAGCCTGCAGAACTTGACGTTCTGCACTAACCTCAAAGAGCACTGGCTGATGTACCAGGTCAGCATCTTCGGTTCGTTCATCGTCTACTTGGCGGTGCTGGTTTGCGTGGCTTTCATGTGCTGGGCCATGGTCCTGGTCCTCCGGAAGCCTCTGGGGTCCACGCCTGGAGGGTTCAACGGAATGGTGGAGACTCACAACCATGAAAGTTCAAAGACCAAGGCAGCCAGAAAGCAGACCATTATTTTTCTGGGTAGGTTGCTGCGTTAAAAGATGTAACGTTATCGGCAAAGATGGTGATGTTTCATAAGAGTGTGTTGGGAAGGGGGAGTTATATGACAGCATACATTTTAAAATAATTTTTATCTTTGGTATCGTGTGTGTGTGTGTGTGTGTGTGTGTGTGTGTGTGTGTGTAGGGGGGGGGGGGTATGTTTGTGTAATAATAAT
>JAOEHI010037481.1:0-54192 GCA_025447815.1 Percopsis transmontana | reverse complement strand
TGGTGTGTGTGTGTGTGTGTGTGTGTGTGTGTGTGTGTGTGTGTGTGTGTGTGTTTGTGTGTTGGGGGGGGGGGGGCAGGGGGTTGGACAGAAAATAGAAAATGGAAAATTCCTGTGTGAAGTGCAGTCGTTGGTGATCAGGTGTGAACTGCAGAGCAGAGATCAGAGCAGGAAGGGTGGGTGGAGGGGGTGGAGGGAACAGACAGCTGCTACAGGCTCAGATCAAGCCCTCTGCTGCTGCACGCACCAGCTGGGCTTGGGGCCCACCGCTTGCTACTGCTGGGGCCGCAAAACACACCCGAACACAGACCAGCCCAGGCAGTGTGGATGAGAAGAGGGGGGGGGGATAGAAAACATGCAAGGCAAGTAAACAAAAAAAGATTCATATGTACTTGAAAATGGGCACTCGTGTCCTAGCAACTTAACGTATTGAGATGCTCTAGGAATTTGGAAAACACATAGTCAGTGCTGCATGTTAAAAAGGTTAAAGGAATAGTTCAGTATTTTTCCAAACAGACTTTATTCAAATGTAATTTAGTCCGTCGGCTATGTGGACGTTCACACGTTTGCGATACAACGATTTTACTGCGGCAGAACGTGTTCTGAACAAACATGAACTACACGAAGACACAAAAAGGAGATGTAGAGAGAGATATTGAAGGCTTACTTGAATGACTGTTGGACTACATACGCATAGAGTGAGTGGCGAGTTTCTCAGCACTAAACCAGTGAATCAGTGAAAAAATGCTACACACACAACAGATGAGTAGAAATTAAATTTTAACAGCGTGCCGAAATAAAACCGTGTTCAAATGTTATTGGCAGTAGTAGTAGATTAAGATATAGATTCCCATATACAGTAATGTATGGGAAAATACACAATTAAGATATAGATTCCCATATACAGTACAATGCCTAGATAGAATGCCGCAGCTTCTTAGAAAGCATATAAGAACTTGAGTGGAACAGAGGCTAGCCTGAATGTGGTGACAGTTTACAAATAGAAGTAAAAGGGGTCACATTATTATAAATGTGGTACAAATTCCCATAAAGAGATGCAATAGAATAAAAATAATATACCGTATATTGTGTCAGGTGAGTGTATGTTTACTGTTGCCAACCATACATAAAGATGGTTTTTTAACATAGACCATAGAGCTTGTTTTTTTAGGGTCTGTTTCTGAAGAATTCCTGAGGGTATGAGCGTGTTTTCATTACAAGCCCCAGTGACATCAAGACATATGTCTGTCGACTCGCCGTCAACTGATGACAGAATAAATCTTGAAAATGGCTATCAATGAGTCCTTGAAATCCCAAACCAGTCAAATATAATGGCCTGATGTGTCCTCTGGGAGCAAGAGGTCACATGTTTTGGGATCCATAACGAATTTCTAATAAATGGCCATTTTTCCTAATGCCAGTATTCAGAGGTCAAATTGTTTTGCATGTTGATTCTTCTCAACATATCCCTGAAGACATTCTGCCCAAAAGCATCTTCAAGGATGCAGATAACAGGAATGTCATGTTATGATAACAGGTATTTAATGTGTAATTGGTTTCCCAATGTTTATTTGCCCTTAATACAGTCATGACTTTGCTTGATGTAACAGTTCTATAACCTGATCTGTTCTAAATATCTTTTATGGAACCCCAAAATGTTATTGTTTTAAAGTGCTACTAGATATTTGCTATACACTTTTGAATAGCAAAAACATTTTATCTAGGATGTGCAGATGATCATGAAAATTGCTAGCCTATCATTTTCTTGAGAAAAAAAAAAAAGATCACCAGTGATATTGACTTCAAGAACCTTAAAAGATTTCCAAATTGAAAGACTTCCACAGACTCCACACTCTGGTCAGGATATAACAATTTATCCTTAGCCAGTTAAAATTCAGGAACAAATTCCCTTCAGCATTCCGTTGTTGTCTCTGTCGGACCCTCAAAGTGATCGGATTTGTGTGGTGCACATTTACAACAGTGGCTCTCCCCAGAAAGTGATATGGCTCTGGCGTGACCTTGCGTATAACCCTGTTACAGTGCTCTGGCCATGTTCATTGCTCAGCGACATTTTGCTCCTTAAAAATAACAGATGCGCGATACCCCGCGTGTAGGCCACGTATGACTGAAGAACTGGACCGGCTATTTTTATACAACCCCCCCTCTCTCTGAGAATGACCGCTGTCTGAGTCGCTTTATTAGTTTTGAAGTCTGACATGTTTCCAGATTCTTGGCCCCTCGATGAAGCGGTCAGAGCCTGTCTGCAACTGTGGGTGTTAAACATGGATCAACAACTCGGGTTTCACCTGTCGAAGAATCGCAGTGATGTGGGGCACAGGGGCTTTGCACAGTCTGGACCTCTCTGGACAATGTTGTCTGTCGTTAAGCTCTGCCTGAACTCGTCAGTATACTGTTTTTGATAGGATTCTTTTACACCATCTTTAATATTTAATGATTATCATTAGTTTTTCCATAAGCATATATTTGTACTCATTCTGGGGTATTCTTTCGCATTGCATTCATGAATATCATGGCGTGCCTGTTTTATCGCATAATGCAGCTTTGTCCCACGATTATCACTTCTGCAGTAAAATTCCTCTCGTTTGCGTATGTGTGTTTGTGGGGTCCGTGCGTGCGCGCGCGCGTATGTGTGCATGCGTACACACACACACATGTGAGTGCTCAAAGCCTTGTTGGCCAATAGTTCGGATAAAGGGGGGGGTGGAGAAACTAGTTCAAATTTATTGCCTGTGTCAGCTGTGTCAAATTTGGCAAGCTCAAATGGTCAGCTTGCAAATGGCAAGGCGATAGGTGAGGGTCAGTAGTCTGTGTATTAAGTGCAGATTTGTACATTTGGAGCATTTAACATCAGCGATAATCTTCCCCATGGAAAGGCCTTTTAAGGAGAACTTTGAGGAATGCCTGGTGACGACCATTATTGTTGAGATGCTGAACAAAACATTTGGCCCACTATTGACTCTGCCCACCGAGGGGTAGCGTTGATGTCTGACCTGATTGTGATTTGGGTAGCGAGATTGGAGAGTAGAAAGTTCCCCGCTGTCAGCGAGGAACGTTGATGAGGACTGGGGTGCTTCTCCAAGCGCATCCTCATGAACAATCCCAGTTTCTGGATCATTCATAAAGGGGACCACCCACTTTCTAAACCCTTGCCTCTATTTTTGCAGGGTCAGAAAAGAGTGGCCAGTTGCTCTTTATGGTGGAGATTTTTACGATGTAGTTGGAGCTGTTTGGAGACCACCAGTTCTCCTTTCACTTGTCACAGAATCCCTGTAGCCCTGAGGGGGAATATTCCTCTCGGAATTCTGTATGGAAAATAATCGTTTTCACTTCTATGATAAGTTTGGCAGTTGCACCATGAGTCTGTTTGAACAATGGAAGTATTCTTGAGAGCTTATATAATCTTAAGTGCTTTTGACTGTGTTTTATGTACTTGTACTCTGTGTCATTTTACACACTGTCCCACAGTAATTCTTGTAAATAGTAATATACTGTAGACAGTCCAGTCAGTATAAATGTACACCATAATGAATGTCAGTGTCTCCATTCTATTACTGTGGCTGTGGATACTTTGATTATTGTAAACATTTGCTGTAGAAGTAAACAGTTCCTGACTTTCTATAGCTAAAAAAAAAACTTCTGTTGTGACCTCATCCACCACTTGATAATTTCTGCAGTGTCAAATAAAGGGTTTATATTTATCTTTCTCTCAAAAATAAAACCCCCTTCACCTTCTCTTTGATAGCAGGCGTCTGTGTTCCTGCTGATGTCTAGGTATTTCTATCACTGCGTGAGAACCAGTAAACCCAGCAGATACACAAATAAATAAGATCTTGTTACATAGTTCCAATCTCATCATCACTCCGTAAATTGAAATGTGTTCATCGAAGTGTGTGTTTATCTGTGTGTTTGTTTGTGTGTACTGATGCTCGGGTAGAAAGGGGTAAGGGCCCCATCTCCACTTTTCTTTGAATATCCTGTTCCCTAAAGGTATTGCCACCAAATAGAACATGACAGAGCTATGTGAATGCCACAGTGATGAGGCCAGCCACTGCAAACGTTTTCTGTTCACGTAGCCTCTGGTAAGCTCCTATAATTGGAATCTAGTCATGAGAGACTAACATCATTCGCTGCTGTGTTTCTACCTTTAGCAGTATGTAACTCACGATGGATAAACCCGATGAACCACAGCTCAGCAAAGGCTTCAGCTTCGAACAGACCGACTGATGAAGCCATCTATCCGTGGTTTCCCAGCGGAACCTATTAAAAATATCTGTTAGGTTTAGTTGTTAGCAGATGTTTGTTGTTCTAGAGAGTCTTGTTTTTGTTTCCCAGTGTGAAGAGCTTTGAGTTTTTCGTTTCAAATTGTACAACCAGACTAACGTTGGATCATATATCAGTAGCCTTGTCACACATTCTTTGGTTTGTAAATAGGTTTTCCAGGTGATGTGGTGAGTTATTTTTGTTATGCTATGTAGGCATCTCAAAAGCTTATGCAAATAAATACACACGTTCTAGGCCATACATCCTAACATAAAACCATGATTTGGCAATATTGACAATATTATTTTGTTTTGACAAAGAACCGTTTGTCAGATTACACTGACGACATTGTCATTCTGGAAACATGATTGATGGCTGCATTGACGGTTTTTAAAGTGACATTAACAAGCAGAATCAATTGCTTCTACTGTAGGCCTGCTACAAGTTCTTCACTCATAAGATGATCAGCATGTCCGAAATGCTTAACAGTTGTACTTTACAACTTTACTGCCTTAACAGGGGGGCCGAGAATGTCAGCAGTCAAGATGTGAAAGCACTGGGGGATGTTATGGGCACTGCAGAGCTTTGCAGCTTCAAAAGTTCAGAAGTAAAATGGAACGTTTGCATACATTTCTATTAATCAGCTAAATGATATCCTATTACAGTATATTCTGTCCTATTGTATTCTTATTCTTAGTTCTGTTTCATTTGCCTTCTTTTTCTGCTCAAATCTGCACCATTGCTTTACAGTAGGTGAACAGAAGGCATCTGCTTTCCTTAAATGATGATTGCTTATTATCTACAAATTCTTAACGATTTGTTTACGTGAACCTTTGTGAGATAATGGTAATGACTTTTCAACACCTAATTGCCACTCCCATCATGTACTATTAGGCTGCCCACGTTAAAAATAATTATATATTGACAGTATAATGATACGGCAAAAAGAGAACGATGGGTTTATTATAGATAGAAATGAGAAAGAATAATTTAAAATAGTATTGGTTTGTGTCTTTTTGTCTTCAATTTGCGGCTCAACATTTCTGCATTCCTTGAACCATGTAAATGGTTTTAAGGATGATTCATTCTTGTAGGATTCTGGTAATTGCAAAAAATCATCCTTGTGCTTCGTGATCTGCCCACCCACAATAGAAAACGTTCAAACTCCGCGCACGGCACGGGGAGGGACTTGATGCCTTGCAACATTTAACCAGTGACCAGCGTGAACCGACCGAGACAGAGGGCTTTTCAAACCTGGACTTAACACGGCAGGCAGAGCTCGGCGTGTCCGCGGACTACCTGGAATTCCTTCAATTTATGCAATGATGTGAAGATGAGAACGATAATGGATTTAGGCGGATTTCTTGATTACTAATCACACGGATATATCTTCACAAGACTTCACCACTCCTGCTATAAATGTAAATGGATGAGTTTATTTTCAAAAGTGCGTGCTGTTGATTTTCTGGGGGCAAAAAATAGAAAAGAGTGAGATCTTATTAGCAGGGACAGACTAACACGCCGGAGTTGTGGATGGACAGGGCAGAGTGCATATGCCAACCCCGGGAGCTGCTCTGGATTACTGCATCCTACTGGCATATCACTGCGCCTCATCAAGCCATCTCTTGATTGGATCAGAATGTATGGAATAAACCAGCGCTGTCTTTACATGTAAGACATTTTCTGCTGCTGTGCGCGTTAATGTTTTTGTTACACTGTCCCTTTAATAACATTTTTGTAATAATTATTATTTTATTGCTCCACAGATCGTTTCATTTTTTCGTGCTGTGGTGCCACGCGCAGGTAAGCTCACAAAAACGTTGACATTATTCAAGTGTGTAGCTAGTCTAATTTTTATTTAGAATACTTACTGACACTAACCTATAGCCTGTAGTTTCAAAAGACATTAGGCCTATTAGGCTACTCCGTTCTCAGGCCAACTTACTGCACCATCGTTACAGATGAGTCGTTTCTGGTGGCTTTTACAATCTGATCCCAGGTTAGAATGAAAAATATGTGATTATATTTTTCCCTTTTGCATAAAAAGGGGGAGAATCACCCGTCTCCTAATTTTAACCAGTATGTGAGGACGCAGGGCGCAGTGACGGACCAGCTGAGCCGGCGACAGGTCAGGGTCTACCAGCTCTACAGCCGCACCAGCGGAAAACACGTCCAAATACAGGGCAAGAGGGTCACAGCCACAGCTGAGGACGGCAACACGTATGGTAAGTAGGCTACTGATACACTGGCTCCGTTTACATGCACATATTCCAGACACACACACGCATACCTGTGCATTACGCACACGGCACACATAGACTTCATGTGCATTGCACTACTCCAATGCCAATATTAGGGAATATTAGATTTACACGAGAGCATGTAACGTAACGCCAGAAAACGTTTTACGGCTTTTGGAAACTATCTGTGGTTCTGTGATTATCTGCCCCATGGAAGCTCACCTATCAACCCGTAAACCCACCTACCCGGTGTGAGGTGTTTTCAGGACTATATGTTAATTCAGATTAACCCATAGAATCGAGCCATCGTCTAGCGAATTAGTGGCTGATTAGTCACTCTTTTGTTTTCATGGACCAATACACATCACTGTAATGATGACAATTAACCGAGAGGGCACCCAGGACAAATTCAATTAAAGACGTGTATTCGCCTGCGGTGCTTTTAGGCTGTAGCATAACATTTATTCAGCCAATTCTTAAACACTCACACCTGAATTATCATTCTCCCTCCCCCAGTTTATATGTGAATTCCAAAAATATATAGCCTACACTAGTTGAGGGATTGATTGATTGATTGACTGATAAATATATAAATACACTGAATAATAAAAATAAACAAATACATAAATCAATAAAAAGAACTGCATGGTTGTGTGTTTTATTAATAGGATGATATTCATGGCTGTACATGAGCATAGATAGGCACCCCCAGACCCCAAATGCAGAGCCCAATGGTAATGTTTCTGTAGTGCAGATTAGTTAGACTTGTGTCAAATCTTTTTGAACACCTTTGACTTAAAAGCTGAATGTTTTTGCATTAAAACTCGCATTTTTGTAACTACTTGTAATGCGCATGTAATATGTCCTCCCTGGGTGGGTTTGGCTGATGTGTCTGTCTGGAGGGGTTATTTCTGCAGCTCATTGACTTTTTTCTTTTTTCCCCCCCACAGCCTGTCTATTTGTAGAGACTGATACCTTCGGCAGTCGAGTTCGGATAAGAGGAGCAGAAAGCGGACGCTACCTCTGCATGAACCGGAAGGGGAAACTGGTTGGAAAAGTAAGATGTTAATTCTCAGAAATCTTTTGTTTTGGGCAGCCAAAGGCTGCATAGCATATTTCCTGAAGGTGTGCTCCTTGATTGCAGGAGCAGAAGCCCAAATTTCTACCCCGGCTCACTGATGTTTGAAGGGGGAGGGGCTGACACTGGTGCGAACCTTTGAGTGTTGTGGGGGTGGGGGGTAGAGAGGAATGCCAGCCACTCAGCACTCAGGTGCTGGAGGAGAATGCAGACTCAGTTTCACATCGAAACAGCAGCGTTTTTGTAATGCTGGTTTCAGCAACAATGGTAATTCCAGTCATAAATCAAGGACTGTCCCTTTAACGCTGGGATAAAGATCATAGAGCAGGTTTGAGTCTCATCAACAGCGAATCAACAGGAGTTGTTATTGTGTGGTATTATGGACAACACTCAAAGTATGCAGTAAGTGTGTTCATAATGGGCTGAAAACAAATGCCACCGTATATGTGAACACTTTTGCTCCTTGAATAGGCTGACGAACTTTATCTTGGTTTCATGTTATTACCAAAGTATGTGTTATACACAGGTTTCAGTTAGAAACTATTGTCAGTACAGTCTCATATGTTTGGCTCATATGTTGGAAAAACAGTTTCTCAGAGGAGCCAGTGAGAGATACACACCCACATTTCTAAGAGTTGAAAACAGCAGTGGGGGAAAATATACCCTCGCCCCATCCCTTCTTGATGTCTGGTCATAAGTCAACTCTCCACTTCCTCCATGGAAATGGAAAAGATGTATCCATTTGTCCTTTTCTCATAGCGTATCACAAGTGTTGAAATAGAGTAAATGCAGTTGTAACATTCATTTTTGGAACGTCTTGTGAATGTTGAAGCCCTCCAAAGCGAGTCTTGTGCCTTTTAGAGTCAGATAGTGCTGTTTAAATATAATTTTCAGCACATCCACACCATAGTTTATTGAGTATATTGTTGCAATTTCATTAACATATGTTTCGGAACGTTACACAAAGATGCACTGATGGATGTAAAATAACACTTTTGAAGTGCATACAAATATACTCTACATAAAATTATACTTTATCACAACTTCGGTTGTGATAAAGCGCCACATCCCAAAAATCTGGTAAACCTTCACTAATACCTCAATATAACTTGGAAATGTTACATGTTTTTAAATTAAACTCTTTTTCAATTTTGTTTCTTCAACAGCCCAACGGCCGGAGCAGGGATTGTATCTTCACAGAAATTGTCCTGGAGAACAATTACACTGCCTTCCAGAATGCCAAGTATGAGGGCTGGTATGTGGCTTTCACCAGGAAAGGGAGGCCCATCAAAGCGTCCAGGACAAGGGAGAACCAAAGAGAGGTCCATTTCATCAAGAGACTTCACAAAGGCCCTCCTCCTTTCCCCAACACGGACCAAACCAAACACTTTGAGTTCATACGATTTCCGCCCATCCGTCGAGCGAAACGGAACAGAAAATCACAAACTTCCTCCTAACAAAGTGGGATGACACTGCCTGGAAGTCGGGAGAAATAGATGCGATTTTATTTTTGTATATTTTTGATATGTAAAATAACGACTAAAATGCAAAAAGAATCTAAAGTAATATTGCTGTAAAATGATCATGTGTACATAACGAGAGAGTAAACCAGATGGATTCTATTTAATAGTCTTGTGTGAATATGTTTAGTGGTAATGGGACATTAATAAACACGTAGAGCTTGGCTAGCACGAAACGTCAGCATGACAAATGCAATGTTTTACCTTTAGATCATGGCTCAAGCGGCTGCTTTCGTGGAACCTGGGTCAAAATAGAAGTCCAAGTTAAGAAACCCTGCTCAATTCCAAGTGCGGCAATATTTAAAAAACAGTAGGCCGAGGTGCACTAATCATACAATTGAAAAGCGTTTCATATAGTTGAGAAATTGGATATGGCATCCGTCATATTGCAGAGAGGTTATTAATTGCACAGGCATGTCATTTCAATCAGAAGCTCATATTGAATTTTGATACTCAATGCAGCGTGTCCTCAATAACCTAACCTCCGTGATACTGTCCAAGTCATACACCAAAACGCTTATGTCATACATGAAATGATTTTTTCATTAGACGTGTGTGTCCAAGGGACTGAGACAGTGCTATGACTTATCAGAATGATATTTGCACTTCACCCAGTTAATCGGGGAAAGCAGGCCGTGGTCCTTGATGTTATAATGAACTTGGCACAGAAGGAAGACAGGAGTATTTGAGTAATGTGGTCCTGTTTATGTAATTATAATTAGATTTTTCTGGGGAACTGGGGTTAGCATAGTTTTTTTTTAATAATTTTCTGTCACCTGATCTATTGACCATAGTTTTGCTAAGAGGTATATGCATTTTGGTCAATTTTCATAAACGTTTATCTGGTGATGAGAACCACTGTATTGGTTTTACCAGATAATCCACATTTCCACCTTTTCTCCACATAACAATCTAACAAATGTGTTCCTTTGGCTGGTTGGGAAATAAAAATTCAAAAGGACAACATTACAATTTTATTCACGTGTACTTGACGTATGATATATTTTTGGGGCATTTAAACTTTCATGCATGTTTTTTTAATAAAGTGATTAGATAAGTCACTTGTACCCTCTAGCGGTAGTTTCTGCAAATTGCACACCACTGAGCAACACTAATCACGTGGTATGTCAGCTGAGTTCAAGAGAAACAGGAAGAGAAATTCAGGGTTTTTTCCAAAGAAAATCATAGTTCAACGCTCGTCACAATAGCTTGCTTTTAATTGTTTTAATTTATAATCAATAAAAGCAAAGGAAAGCGTTTCGAAAAGTTAAGAAGAAAAAATGTTTGGTGCAGAAGATGAGGATGGAGATTTCTTGTCTCCCACTGGGGGGTAAGTTTGTTTTTTAAGCTAACGTTTTTAGCCTGGAAACTAACATTTGTCAACTAGTCATCGATATAGATAGGAAGAACATAATTGAAAATCTGTATTTTATATAAGTATTAACGATACGACTGCGTGTTCCAGCATACAGGAACCAAATCCCTTTGGTTTTTTGTGGAGGCTAATTAATTCTTTGTGGTTGTCCTGTCTGATGAGCTGTCACATGCCTCTGTTCCCATTGACTGTGTCACGCTTAGTCCATTAATCGAACTTTGGCCAAGTTGTCGCCATGAAAAAGGCCTTTCCCTGTGATCCAGGTGTGTTCAGGCCAGGGCTGCTGCTCCATTTCTATTTTATATATACCTGGTGACCCGTATCTTGTTATCCTGCTCAGTCTAACCGTGTATGCAAAAAACAAATAATATATATACAGGAATGAAAACTGAGATTTATTTTTGTTACGGAATGGACTAAATGACTCTGCCCCCCCTGTTATGAGGCATTCTGGGTGCAGAGTAGTATAGTGGATCTGCGTTTGTGAAAGAGCCTGGGTTCCAGTCTAAGCGTGGACCTACCTGTAACATATCCTTGAGCAAGATGCCTAACCTCTATCTACTCCTTTACACTGTAATTGTACCTTTACCTGAAATCATTTTGGATGAACCTGTCTGGTAAATGGCCAGATTATACACTGTAATTCTGGTATGACATTTGCGACACTCCACCACCAATCAGTATGGTAACAGTGGGCCTCGTTTGATCTCTTGGACTAAAACATGAGGGGTTTAAGGCAGGAGGGGCAAGAAGGGAAATGAGGGAGGAGTGTTATGGCTGCTAATTCCTCTCACATGCTGCTAGTCAGCGGAGTGAGGCGAGGGCTTCAGACCCCGTGTGTCTCTGCTTGGTGGAGACTGAGCCTTAGCCCCGCCGCTCCATGCTGTTGAATGTACCACCGAGGTGTGACGGCAACGGGACAAAGGACCAAGGATAGCGGACGAGGTCCGGTATGCGGGGCGACAGCGCTGTAACGTGTGATAAAGGCCTGTAGGCGAGTCTCTCACACATGCAAACAGACTGCCCTCCTTCATCCCCAACTCCTTGTCGTCAGAGATGAAGTTCCTGAGGCTTTCGCCATGTCTGTTCTAGGAGACACAGATGACTACCTGTGGAGGGAGTTCCAGGGGTCAGTAGAACTGTGATGCAGAACTTCCGGGGGTTTGGTGCAGGGTCTTGTTTTGACATTGTACATAGCAGCGCATGTCTTTTCTGAGGGCATCATTGAAGCTCGCTAGAAGCCCACGTTTGCTCCAGGACGGTTCTTTTGTAAACGGCAGGATTGCTGGCCGTGATCGGTTGGCGTAGAGGTTTAATGAAGCTGCTGTCTTATGGCTAGTATCTACTGTGGTAGAACTGGAACGATTACACTGTGGCCCATTGTACTCATGCTTGACTCCTTAACACGGGAGTCACTGGATTAAAGTGGTTTAGGAAATGCTAGGCGGCTACCCGTAGACCCTAAAACCCTTCATATCAAGATGAAAGCCCCCATATGAGCAGCTTGGGTCTTGTGTGTCAGGACCGCAGGCTGTTCGTGTTTTTGTCCCCCGTCCGAGTGGAATACATTTCAGTTCGTTACGCGGCTCACGGCAGTCAAATCGTAAGATATTTCTAGAGACGGATAACATGTTGACCGCTTTTTCAGGGCTAAGTTGGCCTCCTTATTTGGACTTGACCAGGCAGCCAGCCGCGGGAATGAGTCTTTCCAGTACACGGCACCAAAACAGCCCAGAAAGAGCTCCAATCCAGGTATCAGACACACAGCGCAGGTGCAATCTTCCACCTTTTTATTGTATACGCACAAAACCCACTATTGCATTTTATTTAAGAAGACTACATATTAAGAGATTTCAATGATTGTAACTGTTGCTTGTTTTTTCTAGCTGCACCCGCGCCGAAGCCAGCAGCACCACCCGGCGCCCCTGCAGTGTTATCCGCCACAGCAGTCCAAGCCTTCAGATAGTGAGTGGCCTTCTTTAAAGGGCACTCCTCCAGTTGTGTCTGACATTGCCTAGCAAAACATGTTGTTGCTTTGGTTGGTTTGAAACTCTGAGAGGGATCCTATTCCAAAAATACGCTAATTACTTTTGTATAATAGGTTTTGTTTTTTAATAAGTTTTCTACTAATCCCTCCATCACCTCCTTTTTTCAATGTTTTTTTTCTGCAGTATTAACGGACAGTATGTGAAACAAGGGAAGCTGGGAGCGGCGGTACTCGGGAACCACACAACAAAAGAGGTTTGAGCTCTGCTAACTGGTCAGTTGTTTGAGATTATCGGTGCTAACTTTTGATTGCGAATAAAGCCCCTCTTTCTCTCACAGTACAAGTTATTGCTGTACATGAGCCAGCAGAAACAGGTGACCGCTGCCAAGATTCACATCGGCTTTGTATTTACGGTGAGCAAACCGGTGTGCACACACGACCAAGGGATATTATGGTATGAACCATAACCTGTCTCCATCCTATGTAAAGGAAATGTATGCTTTGAACTACATATCTTCATTGTTAGATCTTTTTGGGCTTTCACTATACAATATCATCAAAAATAGTTTGTTTTAAGAATTCATTTTAGCTACTGGAAAGCCACTGTTGGCAAGTCATGGCCTACTGTCTATTAAGAAATGTAACGTTCTAAAATGGTAACAATTGAGTAGTTTCACCCTTGGCCCAGCAACATTTCAGAATATCCTATTCCTATTCTCTGCTCTATTTTGGTATCCACACTATATTGATCACAGCCATCACTCGCCCTGTCCCACAGGTACAGCCCAACAACTACTGCACTTTTTACGACGACCAGCGGCAGAACTGGTCCCTGATGTTTGAGACAGAGAAAGCGGCGATAGACTTCTGCAAAGAGGTAAAGGGGCAGGGGAGGAAGTGGCCGGCGGTTATTGTTTCACACTGAACAAACAGAAACAGGAGATAGAGCTTAAAGGGCAGTTTGAGGTGCATGCATGATTCTCACCTGCAGCGCCTATACTAGATTCTTCAGAAAGTATTTATATATTTCTAGCAAGCAAATACGAATTATTTGGTGTCTATTTTGTGTAATTAAATAGTTTATGTCTTGACATAGCGGTTTTGTCACACAGTCCTGCCACATTAATTAACCTTCCATGACACATATTGTATATTATGAAAAAACATTACTGATGTGTTATTGAGTTTTGATGAGCAATACTTAATATAAAATGGAATAACATACTTTAGTTATTTTGAAAGTGCTCCATATTGTGTTACTGTGTGTTTCAGGTGTGTGTGGCCAAAGTTAACAGTGTCCCATCGTTGGATGCTGTGCTGGTCCAGGAGCTCAATGTTGGTGAGGGACAAGCCGTGGAGAGCGGAGACTCCCTTGAAGTAGCCTACACAGGCTGGCTACTGCAGAACCACGGCCTCGGACAGGTTAGATAGATACTGCTCCCATTTTGTTTTGTATTGAGAAGATTTACTTGTAGAAGAAGTCATCGACTCCTCAGTGTGTGCCTGGAGCCGTGGAGCACCCCTTGTGGTTAAAACCAGTGTTACAAAAATATTGTCGTTTTGGTTGGAAACTCAAGAGAGTGTGTGCGTGCCCCTCCCACACAGTGCTGAATGGCTAGCGTTCCTCTCTACACCTCCCCCTTCAACACTCACAGGCTTGCATCTACTTTATCCCTTCCTCTACAGCCACGTGCACTTACGTGCACAGCTGTGATTCATAACAGAACCGGTGAGCTTGGGAGGAAAGTGGGAGCCACTGTCAAGTAATTGAGGAGACCTTAATTTTGGTTGTTGTTTACGGCCAACGTGCCTGGTCTCAGAAGCCAATCAGAGTTGGGCCTGGTTAGTACTTGGATAGGAGACTGCTTGGGAATAATGGGTGCTTTTAAGTTTCCCCAACGCAGGCAGGGCAAGCCTAACTCGGACAGCACTGTTAATTCTCTGAAGATCATGTGCTCCACGCATTCCGTGTGATCCAAAATAAGATGTCTGCTTTTGATTTGGCAGTTATGTGTTTATGCCTCAGCACAACATCTCGTCTGTTGTGCACAAATCATTGAAGTCATCTGTGTCATTACATCCAGTGCCTGCCCTGTCAGACAGGCCAAATGATTCAGCTATCCAAAGAAAAACAAAAAACAGTTTCCATTGAATACTTGGTCCTGACCCCGAGTACATTGGATGACTTGTATTATCTGATGTGTTCTGCAGTGTATATTTGATTTTATTTCTATTTTCTTGTCATGCACACAAAGTGCCCAACCCTCATGGGTTTACAAGACTCCAGAAGTACAGTTGCAGTGGTCAACCCTTTAATTTCATTACAAAATTACGGGTCATTTTACGGCTCAGTCTTAAACAGAATATTCTGCCTTCTTTCTCATGCTTGGCAAATAAAGCTTAGCAAATAAAATACAAAAACAGGTTCCCTTCCTGAAGCATATCTCAAGTTTCAGCCAAAAGAGATAGATGGATATGTGTCTATAAATGTGTTTCTTTATTTATCTCCTGGTCCTGATTGTGTTTCAGGTGTTTGACTCTAATCAGAACAAAGACAAGCTGCTACGACTGAAACTTGGGGCCGGAAAAGTAATCAAAGTGAGGGCCTTCTTTTTTGGTTTCTCTTTGGTCCTAATAGAGAACCCTTTACAATTCAAATCCCTTTCAAATCCCTTTCAAATACCTCTGTCTCTAGGGCTGGGAGGAGGGGATGCTTGGGATGAAGAAGGCAGGCCGTCGCCTCATGGTCATCCCCCCCAGTCTGGCCTATGGCTCCAAGGGACTGGCCAACCGCATCCCCGCTGACAGCACACTGGTTTTTGAGGCGGAACTTCGACGAGTAAGCCCTCCCACCGCAGTCCGTACTATTGGTTACTTTTAATGTCAGCTGAAATATAAGATTAGAAGTTGTCTGCGCCTTGCTTTGTATAATACTCTAATCACTATTGCTAAAAATGAAATGGAAAAAAAAAAATCTTCTCAAATGAAGCTGAAAAACTGGCCTGGGGTCAGATGCGACCCTTTCTTGTATGTAGCCCACACGTGATGTCAACAGAGTTCTCCTCATATTCTCCTTTTTCCATACCGTGTTATTATTAAAATAGGGCACATTATGAAAAGAATATCATGAAAAGTTGTAACCAAAGAAATCATTGCACATATAATGTATATTTTTCATATTTATAAAGACTGGGTACGGTTATTCTACGTAGTGGCTTTTCTTTCAAAATACATGATTCTAAGTGACCCCAGGCCCTGGGGAATTGAGAGCCCTGGTCTAAAGGTTACTTTAGGAAGAAGCATTATAGCTAGTAGGGTCTTTTCATCTGCCTGGGTTTTAGGTGAAGTTCAAGGACAGTGGCTCTAGCGGGGGTTCCAGGGACTCTGCCACCCCCTCTCCAGCTCCGTCTCCAGCCCCCAGCGTAGAGAACCTGGCCTCAGAGGCCCCAGCACAGACCCCTGCCCTAGGCCCAGGCAGACCAGGGTGAGATGTTAAGCCTTAGGAAATAGCTCACAGCATTAGCATGAAGTCTTCTGTCGCTTAAGATTATTTGGCGCTGACCTTTTTTTATTTTTTTCAGGGAGCCCCCCCTTCGAGCAAAGTCAAACTCCCTCAGCGAACAGTTGGCAGTAAGTGTCCTCTAATTCAGTGTTTTTTTAAACTTTTTGGCCCATGCCCCTCCCAAAAAAGTCTAGTGACAATGGTCAATCACATAGTTGCAAGCTACTTTATTTATTTTACAATTAGGTCATTTAGCAGACGCTTTTATCCAAAGTGACTTACAATTACATGCTATAATTACATGGAGCAAATAGGGGTTAGGCATCTTGCTCAAGGATGCTTACAGGTAGGCCAACTCTGGGGCTCGAACCCACAACCTTCTGGCTGGAAGTCCAACACCTAGACCACTAGACTATCCTCCCCCACTGCCCCATTTTTATATGGACACAGAAAACAAGATTTTGTGTAACATATAGACACAGTCGATGGTGATAATAGAGAATCATTAATATATTTTTAAATGTTTATCTTATATCTTATTTTATTACAAATATCCCCAAAACCGTGTACCCCAGTAATCCACCTTTAAACATGGCTCTAATTCAGTAGCATTTCAGTAGTATCTATTAGCAGTGATGCAGCTTGGTTCATTTTTTGATGTGCTAATTCCAGAATCCAGACTCTACCAAAGCTAAGCTGATCTCTCGCATGGCGAAGATGGGTCAGCCCATGTTGCCCTTCATGACGGGGGTGGTCAGCCAACCGGAATCCAGTGACTCTGAGATCGAGGTGAGGCATTTAAATCTCTTATATTGATCTCCCCCAATGCAGAGACGTTGTGTCCATATTGAGCCCCACTGTCTCCCTGTAGGACACTGGGGCGTCCAGAATCAAGGAGAGGCCGGCTGCACCCTCTCCTGTGCCACTATCCACGACTGCTCCATCACAAGGTCAGCTCTCTCTTAAGAACCTCAAGCTACTCATGTTTGTGGTTTTACGGTTTAATCTGATCTATAAATCAGTTTGTTATCCAAGATGTGAATAAATCCTAAATGAAGCACTACGACAGTTTTATTCATCATACACATTTCGCCAGTAAAGATGCCTATAAGCTTTATAGCTTATTTGACGTATGTTTTTGAGAAACAACGGAAGTCATTGGATGATTAAAATATTGATTGGGTTGTGGTCTACGAAGGATAATTATTATAACTAATATCAGTGTGAGGAGGTATGTTGAGTTTAACAAAAGTAAAATTCCGCTTTAATGTGATTGTGCTGGTTTTCCTCAGAATTGTGTTTTCTGGTACATTTTCACTATCCCCCCCCCTCCCAATGCAGTGCTCTCTTATCCCCACACAACTCAGCCTTCGGCCCTACTTCCTATTGCTATGACCAGCTTGCCCCATCATGCTGGGCCTGGCACCACCCATGCCTTTCAGGTGAGATCTCACACCCTTTTCCCCTCCACCATTGTGTAGTGTGCTTACAGTACCATGGCATCCTAACATGTGTTTGTGTTGTGTCAGCCTTATCCCTACACACAGACACCTGTAGCTACCTCTCACCTGCAGCGAGTGGGTCAGGTGTACCCAGCACAAACCGTCCCCTACATGGGTGAGTATGTAGGGCTCATTTTGCCCCAAAGGATACTCCGCTTGGCCCGTTAATCATCACAATGAAACTGTTCAGCTGATATTGACATGTCGGACACAGTCGTTGCTGTTGTCGAACATTTTTTTTGCGGTTGTCGAACGAGTTATACTGTTGTATTTCTTTTGGTTTGTTGTATTTTATTTTGTGATTCTTGTTTTTGTGTTTTTATTTTATTTTATTTTTTTTTTTATTTTATTTTTTTTAAAGGCTCTGGTGACGTTACCTCCTTCTTGATGACTGAGGCCCGGCAGCACAATACAGAAATCAGATTGTCTGTTGGAAAAGTTGCGGATAAAGTGGATCATTTGGCCTCAAAGGTTGTTCTTCAATAAATAGTTGAATAAATGTGTTGTGAAATAGACACACAGGCTGACTGTTCCGTGGGTCTATGTCTAACAGATTGATGACCTGCAAAGGCAAAGCAGTCTCTCCATGGGGATGTCTGGCATGTCGATGGAAACGTCCATGATCATGCACAGCATCCAGAGGGTCATTCAGGTACACTTATGTAGACTACACCTACGGCCTGCCTCCTACAACAAACTAATGTGTCCCTATCATCTCCTCTGTAGCAGCAGTAGAATCCAAATAAAAAGGAATCATTTCAGCCACTGCTCTTGATATATCTTAATGTAGCCAATCTCCATGTGTTGGTTTGTCAGGAAAACGAATGTTTAAAGAAGGAATTGTTTGAGAAGAGCTCTCGTATTGAAGAGCAAACCCGCAAGATCGGGGAGCTGATTAACCAGAACCAGAGGTATTTCTAGTTTACTCATGGGTAGAAACACACTGAAGGTACGGTCCAAGTGTCCAAATGGCATCCGTTTCTTTATTATGTTGTTTTTTTTTTTTTTCTCCGTATTGTTCTCATTTGGTCTGTCCAGATCCATGGAACAGAGCAACATGCTGTTGGAACAGAGAACGGACTGTCTGAAGTCTTCCAGCGAGCAGAATCACGTGCGACTACTGCAGGCTGAGCAGGAGAAGGTGTGTAGCCTTCTATGGGATGCGATGGCCATGAACATTTGTGTTTCTAATCAAAGATGGCAGGCTTCATGGGCCCTTCCACTCCTTAAGGATAATTCCTCCATTTTCAATTATTCTAGTCCATCAGATAATTTGCCTGGACCTAAAAAATATATCCTGAAATTATGTATGCACACTCTGCAGTGGTAAACCTCTATGACCATTGCTTCTTTTTTTCTCTATGCGTCGTGGTATGTACAAGGGCTAGCGTTGAAACAGGCCTGCGTTAACATGCTCTTAATAATATCTATTTGAGGCGGTTGTATTAAACCAGTGAATGGCTTTTCAGCTTGTAACCCCTCACAATAATGCTCTCACTCTGCCAACTGGACCCTTCTTGGGTGTTTGCACTGATTTATTGCTTTGAGGAATTCTAGCATTGACTGCTCTGTTTTCCCAGCATACACTGCCTCAAGACCTGGGCTCGGGCCAGGTGAGCCTGTTCTCTCTCTCTCTCTCTCTCTCTCTCTCTCTCTACTACGGACACCAGACATGGGTCAAATGGTGCTTGACAATACTACTACTTACTACTTCAGTGCCAGACACGGGTTACAAATATGACAGGAACGGGATTTAAGAGGCTGTTTACGATGTTTCCCTGTGATAAACCCCACCCATGGGGCACTACAAGAAGGCAAAAACAAACCATTTGACCTAGATCTGACACCTGTCAACACCATCGCACTAAAACCATACTTCATACTTTTACTTTGCTTATGTTCCTCCCTCTTCATCGTCGCTCATCTGCCATTTTCCTCCCACAGGTTCACCGCTGGTTCAGCCACTAGCTCTAGAATCACTCACATTTCCAGAAAATTCTCCCCCACTGTACATTCATAGCAGGCAGGCATCACTGGTGATCCTCCATTGGCCCCCCTCTCTCTGCCTCCCTGTGTTCCCGTGCAGGTGCATCTGACGGAGGAGCTGGCTTCATCCGCGGCCCGGGCGTCCCAGCTGCAGCTGGAAGCTGCCTCTCACCAGCAGAGAGCCCTGGAGCTCCAAAGCAAGCTCACTTCAGCGCTGCAGGACTGTGAGAGCAACAGCGCACGCATCGCCACACTGGAAGCACAGCTGGAAGGTATGCAGGGGTTTTTATTCCATACATTCCATACCCTTCCTTTTCCTTATTGATTCTATCGTATCCCGATTTTAAGAAAACACTGGCAAATGAATGACAATTTCCATGTCTGTGCGTGAGTTGTGAAATGTGTGAAAGTATGGTATCTTCACCTCTATAATGACTGAGGCTATGCAAGTAACCTAACGTTTACCTGTGTGTGTGTGTGTGTGTGTGTGTGTGTGTGTGTGTGTCCCGTCAGAGCTGAGGCCGACTGCAGAGCAGGCCCAGGCTCAGTACCGTGCAGAGAAACAGAGGAGGAAGGACACAGAGCTGAGACTCAACAACATGGAGGAGGAACTGCACGACCTCAAGTCTGACAAGGAGAGTCTGGAGCGAGTGAGTACTTGGAGTGCATCTCTCTCTCTCTCTCACTCTCTCTCTCTCTCGCTCTCTCACTCTCTGAGCTGATAAAAGGCAGCTGAAAGTTGTTTTAATGAAAGAGTTAAATTAAATAACAGGAGGCAGCAGTATTGCATAACTGACTCATGTTGGCCCCTCTTCTAGTGCAGTGGTTCACCGAACATTATAGCCCTATGTTGAAAATGTATTATTAAATAATATGTATATTAAGTTTTTAATTATTAAAGAACAGACAAATTAGCTAGCCTTGTCTTGTCATGCCCCCCCAAATAACCACTGCTCTAGTGGAGTAGAATATTAGTTTTTCCAGTTTGAGCTGCCATTGATAGCAGCTTTGTAGCTGTTTAGTTTCAGCAGTTACTCATGGTTGTGGAATTAGAAATGAAAAAGTGGTATCCAGCCGGCCCTAATAGACTATGTACCCTGTCCCTAACCCTCGCCAGATGCTGGTGGACAGGAAGAGGAAGTGGCAGGCAGAGCGTCAAAGTCGAGACGAGGAGCTGGAGGAGGTGCGGAGGAGCTCTCAGCAGGAGGTGGACAATCTCAGGGCTCAGTTGCGCAAAACCAAGACCTGCACCACTGGCGCTGCATCCGATCAGGTGACATAAACCACACACCATAGTCGGGGAATTTAGTCATCTGAGCTGCTTGTGTCGAAGGTGTAGATCAATGGGTGTAAGGGGTTTTGGCTGTATGTTTGGTATTGAGTGTCTGAAATGAGCCGTCATACTGGGATGTGACACTGCAACATTAAGCCCCGCCCAGGGAGGTGAGTGGCAGCTCAGCCTCGACCCAGACTTTTAGTCAGGTTTGTTCATGTAGGCCTTTGGCACAGTTCTAGTCTCAAATGTATACACACCCCCACATTTGACACTACCCCCCTCAATGAAACCTTTAATTGGACAAGAAAGCCTAACCAAAATTACGTAGGACAAGGTCTCATTAACTCTATATTAGCGTTAGCATTGATTGAAACCCCATGCTTGTGCAGGTCCACCCAAAAGTCCTTATAGGAAAGCCTGGCCACTCGGCAGCCATCTTGGTAGGGGCGGGATATGTGCATACAACCGCCATCTTTGGTGTTACAGACTTCTCCCATAGAGTTATACTGAATTCCTGAAGTGGCCTGTGTCTTCTATAATGTCTTTGTCCACCGTGCTATGGCCTGATAGTGCAACAAATGTGACCCATTATGACCTCGATGTCTTTGCGTGCGTGTGTGTGTGTGTGTGTTCCAGCTGGCCCAGCTGCAGCTGGAACTGGAGCAGGAGTGGAAGGGGAGGTGCGAGACGGCGCTGGCCTCTGCTAAGGAGAAGCACAGCCGTGAGAGAGCGGAGCTGGCGGAGCAGAGAGACGCTCTGGAGGGCCAACTGGCTCAGCTGCAGGACAAGGTGACTGTCCCCTTCCAGTGCGCTCACGTGGGCCACTGGCTGAAGCTGGCAGCTCCTCAGCGAACAATCTGGAATAGACCAGATTGAAGTGGTAGTGGGCAGGTTAGACAGTACGGGGGTACTAATTAATTTTAAAGAACAAAAAATTATTATTAGTTCTTCTGTATGAGAGATCAAATCTTATCAAATCAATTAACATGATCAATGCTGTGGCTAAGGGTCTGTCGTGGTCAACATGTTGTGGTCAACAACATGGATTCACGGTCACTTTCCTCCTATAACTGCTTGGCAGTTGCCTGGGAATCTTAAATGTTATTTCGCAAACCAACAGTTTACATCTCTGAAGCAGTCCAGGTCTTCAGAGGAACAGGTTTCACTGCAGAATCGAGGCCAGAAGGAGGAGCTACGCATCCTTCAGGACAAGGTAACAGATGGTAACTAGACATGAGTCTGGTGGGTGGGTGAAACTGACTTAAGTTCAGAAACAACAATATTGTAAATTGAAGCAAGGTATCAAAATAAGCTATGTGTGTGCAGTAAATTGTATTGCATTGCAATATACTTTTTATTTTATTTTTTCACCTGTGTCAGTTACTGAAAAGAATATGGATGCACTGTGATTGCATCATCCAAACTTAAGCATGTGAACCTTGTATTTCACTACATAAAACCCAGAATTGAAAAAACATAAAAATCGTTTTTTTATAATTGTTTTGAAGTTCTGTCTATTCTAGATATCTTTTGCTGTTCTATATATTGCTGTTTATCTTAACGGTGCCCAATTTCCATGCATTGGTCAGTAATGTCATTTTACAGGCATTTTATCAGGACAGCTTTCTTTTGCTAGACTTCTGCTTATTTGGAATAAAGAGGTTTTTGTTTGTTGCAATTTTATGATCAGGAATCCACATTTTAGCCTGGAATGCATTGCGTCTATACATACTTTCCTGCATACTTTCTATACGTATATACCCAGAGTGTTTGTGTCTTGTTTTCCCTCAGCACACGGCCTTGGAAAAGCAGGCGATAGCTGTAAGAGGCAGGCTGGAAGCACGTGTGGCTGAACTGGAGAAACAACTGGCAGAACAGGGCTGTGGAGACACTGCCGGAGAAGTGAGCGCTCTCCCTGTCGGCCATTCTCTCAGCCTCTCGCACAATATATATGTTGTGACTCGATGTGCTACCATACATGCACCCAATATCCAACTCCTGTGCATGGACTGACTAACGTTATTACATTACATAATACATACATTACATACATAAGATACCTATGTTTAGTGAGGAATACATTGAAAAGTATCCAGTAGGATAAATGGTAAACTGACTGTCCTAATTATTATGAAATCCTTGGTATTAATATTACTTATGACACTTTTTTCCCAGGTGAAACGTGTGATGAATGGAGTTTTCCATTCTCTACGGGGGGAATTTGAGCTGAATGAGTCCTACACTGGCCAGGCTGTACTGGGGGTGATTGTAAGCACCATTAAGGTAAGCGGCGTTCACAGCGACTTCGAGCAAGCGCAAACCCATGTTGCGCAATGAACCCAGGGCCTTCCAGCTGCGGGGCGGCCTGCCACACCCCTCGACTATCCTTTCACACCATGTGAGCCCTGCCTTCTAAACCCTCTCTTTGGAATCTTTTAACTCATCCCTACTCCCTGAACCCCACAGAATGTCACTCTGCAGATCCTCAGCGGTGTACAAACACGCTCCGTTCAGCATAGCCAGAGAAACGACGGAGTGCCAGCTGAAGAAGAAGAAGATGATGAAGAGGACGAAGTAAAAGAAAAAGAAGAAGAAGAAGAAGGAGGAGGAGGAGGAATGAAAGGGGGAGAGGCCAGACCTCCACAGAATGTACATTTGAACGGAGAGAAAGTAGAGGAGCAAGCGGAGGATCGAGGCGCAGGAGCAGTCAAGGAGAACGCCCAACAGGAATTGAAAGCGGAGCCGGAGGACCCAGTCGTATCTGACCCGACAACGGCGCAGCACCGGTCGGAATCACTGGAGGCTGCAGTTGCGTCGTCTGACCAGCAGGGGGCAGCGTTAACCGAATCCAGCCTGCAACGGGAACTAGGAGAGACATCCAGAGAAGTTGCAGAAGAAGCCGACAGTCAACCCGCTGAGAGTGGACAGGAAACTGGACCGGGGGGCTCGGAGGATGACGGGGCAAGCTCAGGCGTCGAAGATCTACTCGAAGACGATCAGACGCCAGGGAACGCTCATAAAGTCAGCGGGCCCCCAACCCACCCCCCTCCCCCACCAAACTCCCTTCAAGAGAGCACAGGCAGAGTTACGAGGTGAGTGAGCACAGACCTCCTCCTTTTTAATGTCGTTCTCAATGTCTGGTCTGTTTGTTCTATATGCACTCGTACAGTTCATCTATCCCTCTCTAATCCGCATGGACTGCTACGACTAACTGCCTGTCCCAAATGTTCCATTGAATCTCCCTGCCCGTCTGTCTGTCTGCCCCTCTGTGCAACTGTGTCTGTTTGTTTCACATGTGCTGTGCTACTCTCTCAGTCTGACTGAGGGAGTAGGCAAGGGAAATGGAGAGAAGCCATTTTTCCAGAGCTCAAGTCCCACCAAACCCTCCCTGCCCGCCACGGAGGAGGAGGAGGAGGAGGAGGAGGAAGAGCTGGTAAGGAAAGATCTGCAGGGGTCTGTCTGAGCCCTCAGATTTTAGCCCCCACCGCTTCACCCCCTCTGTGGTCCACGCCAGCCATGTGTTGTCGTGTCTGTCAGGTTTAGCGTCTGTTGGAATTTTGCCATCGGAACATTATGGTCATGGTCGTCCTTTTTAAAATGTGTAGTTCTTACAAAGAAACAAAACTAAAACAAACAAACAGAACTATAACCTCTATGGTTGTGGGTGTAGGAGAAATGATACAATACAAACACGAAACAGGCCATCTAATACCTAGTACTCATTATTTAGCACTTCTTACTATCATTGTTGAAATGACAGTGATTTGGCTCGGTCAGTTATGGCTGAGTGAATCGGCAGCAAAAGCTGTAGTAGGTCACATTTGAGGACATGTTTTGTGGCGCTGTCAACAGCTATTAATGAAGGGTTAGTCTCATGTGGAGTCTCATGTGAGTCTCCATTAGCCCTAAAACACACTTTGTCACACACAAAAGCAAAAGATGGGCTATAATGTTTTTCTTTCCATTACATTTTTTCTTTCCACTCCTGCGAGTTGCGTATCCTTGCATGTTGAACCATCATAGGTTCTAACTATTTGTTACAACACAAATGCTAGCCCCCAAACAATTTGACTTTAGAAGTGAAGTGTCCCTTTTCAGTTGAGGAAAACTCTGATCTTGTTTCGCACACAAACCAATCCGTAGCATCAGTCATACAATACACAATGTTGCGTGGAGCGGATATTTTTGGCGGTCTACATTGCAGTGCAGTTATTCCCACATCCCTTTCATTGGTGTTGACCTGTGTCTGGTATTGTGGCTAGCCTTAATACCTCCTTCTCCCCCTTTTTTTTTTTTTTTGGGTCCAGAGCCTAAAAGGGCGTCCTCCTCCTACCCCCCTGTTTGGTGAAGAAGAGGATGATGAAGATCTGGACTGGTTGAGTTGAAGTGAAACCAGACCAATTAGTCTTAATTAAGCAAGTCAGGACCAGCAACACTATTTTATGACAAATGGGACATTGCCTCTCTAGTGTCATTTCCCAATGAAGACATCGGGATGGACTTGACAGAGGCCCTTCTTGTACACCCTTGTATGACATCTTGGTGGACGAAAACTTGCATAAGAAATCATGAATTTTGGTTGCAATAACAAGCCTTCAGTCAACAATGAAATTTCCTAAACTCTTAAATCTCCACCAAATCTCGGAATTTGTTAAACCACGTTTTTAAACAATATGGTAGCAAATTATGTCTGTTAATACAGCATTTTCTTGTTGTCAATGTTTTCAATGGAGTTTCTTTCTTCTAATAATTCATTTGCTGCTTGAAACCTAACACTTGACTTCTAAATGATTTTGTAAACCAAAATTCATTCCAGAAAATAAATGACATTCAATCTGTGGTCTTACTTTCACTTTTGTATTGTGTTTAGACTGAACTTTAATTCATATGGAATTTACTTGAATTTTAGTGTGTTTTTTTTTTTTACAGGACTTCTGTATTAAATGTAATAAACACGTAACTACTAAATTGTGAATTTACAACCACTTACAACCAATGAACAGCAGGAGGCGACTGAGACTTTAGAATAGTAGCCAATGTTGCATAGCAACGCTGGTGCTTGCGCTCTGTGTTGGAGGTGAGTAGAACTTTAGATTTAGGCCTACTTTGTTCTAAACTGATTTTATTATTGAGGTGTACAAATAGCACTAAAAAGTAAGCATTGTATTTTTGTCATACTGCTTGACTTGATTGTGAGACTTCTGAGACTTCTCAGAATCCTTGACTAAGGAGGACATGGATGAACGAAATTATTGCTGGCCCATGCGCCCCAACGCTTGCTGCTGGGAGACTAAGCAAGTTCCCAGAGCAACACAATGTCTTACTAAGGCAGAGATGTCAGATAGAGGAAGAACTACAGCGGTTGATGGTATGTATTTGTCCAGGTTACACCAGCTGACGAATTACTGTGTTGGTTGTCAAGGTACTGGAAGGTACAGTACTTCTAGGTCCCTGCAAGGTGTTCTTACGCACAATATGTGTGAGAAAAAATGTGTGTAAGAAATATATGTATTTCTTCTTATGTATGACTCAAGCAAATAATTTTTTTTGTTCAGTTCCATTAAAATATCTCTTAAAACTGGAATTAATCGTATGTAACTGCAGTTACATTATGTCCTGCATATATTATTTGCCTTTATACAGTAACTTTTATTTGTTAAAGCTTTTTGTAGTTTTGAAATCTAAATATGACCATATTTCTTTGTTGTGCAGATGGATTTCCTACTCTCAGTGTGGTCAATGCATCAGAATGGGCTAATGGCAAAAATTCCGCCAAAGTCGAGTTGTTCTTTAGAACTGGTGGCCGAAATTACGTGTCTAGGAGTGTCAACACTGTCCTTACTAGCCAGCCTCAGCAACAACGCATACAGGAGCACCAGGAGACTTTACTAACACCAGCAGGAGCAGAGTATGTTGGTTTGTGGGTTGTATTCTGGAGCTTCCTCTGTGTGCTGTAAATTACGGTCAACTATGAATCTCAGTGTTATTAATTGCAGCGTAAGTGAACAGTACTGCTGTTACAACTCCGTCTCCACAATTGCCATGGAAATGAACAGCGACAACAGGATTGTCAAGGTTGGTAATGTACAGGAACATGTAATTGCAGAGGCTATATTGTTTTTTTATAGCCAGTTTTCATTAAGATGATGTTTTTAATGAATAAAACAGGCATTCAATTGCAAAAGTCTACATCCAAACCTTTATTTGCAAATTGTTCAAATGTGATTAAGCTTAAACTGTTTGATTACCACCATTAAATGGATGAGGTTTAAAGTAGTATGGAAGCTATATTTCAATCAAGTTATCAACCATTTTATAGGCTTTTGTTGCAACTACTCATTAACGCTAAATTTGAGGGTTTGAAAAAGTTTGAAATGCAAAATGTGTGAGACTCCATCAATCTAAGATCCTTGCAACTCACCAAATACAGTACATAAGCAGTAATCTCTTGTCATTTTCTGCTTTGACTACAGCTGGGTACTGCCCAGATCAGCCCAATGCCAAGCTGCACTGCTGCTCTAGTCATGTGGGTCCCCAATTCCCACCACATCCCACGATGCAACAGGTGCTGACCCAAACTGCCTGTCCTGAAGATTCATCAATTATTATAATCAGTAATCAAACAAGACAATGTGAGACAAGAGCGATGCAGGGCTTTAGGCAGAAAGAGTTATGAGCTTAATTTGCTTAAACTGAATTGTTTTATTCCAAAATTGGTAAAAATCTCGAATTCGGGATAAAAAAAATTATTTGATTGCACGTTTCAATGAACCTAAAGGTATAAGGAATGTCTCAACCATATATTTTAATTTAAAAACTACAGCAATTGGATAAATCAGCCTTCCCACAATTTTACACATCTTTGTACTACAGTATAGGACACTGTTTTTTAGTGTCCATTTGCCTTTTTTTCCACAGAGCTAAATCTCCCCAACTCACCATCCAGGAACTGCTCTGCCTCCCCCCTGCTGAGTCGAACAAATCTGTACAAAAGGTGAAAACTCACTTCCCTAGAAGTCCAATCCTATTTCCAGGTGTCCATTATATGTTACATTGTTACATGTGCTATAGCAAAGATGTAAACAGGAGAAGCCAAGGAAGTCACCTTCCATGTCTGGAGGGAACAAGGAAGGGAGTGGGACAGGCTCTCCTGGGTCACAGCCGGGTTCTGCCCTGCCCGGCCCAGACAGGGACCACCAAACAGTGGACACTTCCTCTCCTCGTGCCCGACACATCGGCCCTGTGGATCAAACTCTCCCCGCTGCTCCTGGGGCCAGTGATAACCCACAGGCCCCCAGCGCTTTTATCATCAGCACAAAGCCGGTGGTCTTCCACGGTACCAGACAGAGGAAGAGACACACCCTGGGGGACCACCCTGACTGCTGGTATAAACTGGACACAAAGGTTGGTCACCTTCACAGCCATTGTGGTGGCCCAAATCCCCCCCCAAAAAGCCATGAAATGGTTAGAAACACAACAAAACGTGGAGGTCAAACCAGCTGTTCATTCAGCCATACAGTTTTCAGCAGCATGATTTAAACTGTGCAATGTCACCCAGGTTGACAGAAACCTTATAGCAATATCCCAATCCCTGTGACTTCCCTATTTACTGTGTAACAACGCTTGGAATCCATTTTTAGCACACGCAACTTGCAGTAAGTAGGCTACATTTGTCAATAGTGAGTAACCGATCATATCTTAACAACAAAAACATTCATAGAATAAAGTGAATGCTAGCTGCTGGATTTACAGTAGCTTTCTTTTTACTTTGTTGTTCTCACATAGATGACGCTGTTAAGAAACTGTTCACCACATAAAAACAAGTCACTTCCAACTTATTCATTTTCATTCATAAATACAATCCACTTTGGCAGAGGTGGGAAAGCCAAGTCCTGAAAGTAGAATAGCAACAGATGTAATTGCTTTACCCATGCACGAAGATAGTTTGCCTGCCCTATAGCAGACGAGGTGCGTGGTTTACTCGAGGTTTAGCGCAAAAACCTGGTTAGTACTTTTACTTTCTGGACCTGGGTTTTCTTCCTCCCCTCTTCAGAACTCGGGCTGTAGGGTGTACAACTTTGTCACTCCCTCAAGCTCACAATGTCCTTGCGCTTGATCAAGTGCGTGAGAGTACACTATAGGAAACATCAGTCATGGGAGAGTGACAAACGAAGAGACTGATGGCTGTTCTTGCATACCAGTTGTTTCTACGGGGTTTGTAGCACTGTTAATCTGCGCTTTCAGAAGCGGTGTAGAGACTTGTTGCTTGTCACGTACATCAAGATGTAACTGCACCCCACTTTTTTTATTTTAAAAGCTGTCGTATTGATTTTTTACTTTTAGCAGAGATTTTGATTAAATTAATTTGATGCTTTTTTCACTTTATTTCTAAAATTGCAATTTAAGCTAGCTTTGTGCATAGTGGTGAGGCAGAAAGCAGTTACACTGCATTCTCACTAAACATCCACCAGAGTAACACAGGCTCAGATGTGGTTCTTTAATCGCTTTTACTCAGAATGGGGCTGACGGGATAGATTGGGACAATCTGAAGAAACAGACATATCTGTGGAGAAAGCACAGTCATCCAGCCAGTGGTGAGAAGGAGAACAAGCCTTGGTCTTTTGAGAGCGGAGGAGACACGCACCTGCCTGATATCCACCCCGTAACCTCCAAGACAGCCCTGCACTCCCATTCCTGGAGCCCTCAATCTATAGGTAAACGTCTACACTGGGATCAATCCAGTGTCTCTGAGGCCGCCTTTAAATAATACAATAAAATGTGTTAAATGTTGGAAAACGTGTTGCGTTTATTCAGCCAGGAAGTAGAGTTGTGCTTGCCTACTGCTAGCTGGTGCTAGTTGATCTATTGTAAGCTTCTTCGTACAACAAGGTTAAACCATACAGTCCAATAAGCTACCCCACTGCCGGATTTCACCTGTTTCACATGTAAAGGCAGCACTGCTGTGTTCTCTGTTCACAGTGGGGGGTGGGGGGTGGTGGGGTGGGGTACACATGCCTTATCTTCCGTGAGTTTACTCATTAACGCTCATTACAGTTGAGCCACCTGCCAAACACAACTGTATTACCATTTGTTTTATTAAATGGCTCCAATCTCATGATAATATTGTTTTGAGTAAGCAGCGCCAGATTGTATTTTATATGGGATTTGATGTCAAATGCTTTTGCGGTGTTGGTGTGCGTTCAGCTCCTGCCAAACACTGTGTCAGTGGCATGTGGCGAAGCTTCAGTCCCACCCTGCCCTCTAAGCCCAGGGACCACCTGTGTGGGAAAGGAGTGTTCTCATGGAGGAAGGTATTAGTATATTCCTTATCCGCCAACACGCACGCATTATTATTTACAATAGACTTGAATGTGATGTGTCATGCTTTCTCAGGCTGTGTGCACAGGTGGCCGGAGTGATGTGAACGCCCCTCATGTGACCAGCTCCCACAGAGCAGGTTACACATTATGTAAGCAAGTCTTAAAGAAAGTTGAGAAATAGGCTTAAATGGATACATTTGATCAATAATGTCATCTGTTGCAGATGGAAACAGTGTACTGGAGATGTTAACCAACCGTAGAGACAGAGGCTTGGCCTACAAAACCCTGCCAAGGGTTGTTCCACCTGCCCCCCCATGTAGCCTCACTTCAAATACACCTGAAGACAAATAGTAATACTTTACTTCTACTAAAACCCTGAAATTACTGAAGTTTACTTCTATTTATTGACATCAAACTTGACACATGTTCTCATCAGATGTTGTGCTATGGTCCCAAAGTGTTTTAGTGCTTCATCTGCATAATCCAAATAAAATGTTAATTGTAAAACATGATTTTCTGTCAAGCGGGAATTAAATCTTCCATTTATTTTGTGTTCTAGCTTCATGTTCTCTGGCCCATTAACATCCACAGCCCTTGTAGATTTGGAGATATATTCTATTCAGTTTGAGAATGCTTTTTCGAGGCAGCGACCTGACCAAAGGGCTTAGTGATGAAGAGGTTAAAGGGCAGTTAAAAATGGGTAAAGAAAAGACGATGTGTACGTGTTTGGTTTTAATGCGATACATTTGTAAAAAGAAAATGTGTGTGTGTGTGTGTGTGTGTGTGTGTGTGTGATGCTACAAGGCAGCAAGCAATCATCCGTCAGGTTTCAGGCCCCAACCAGAGCGCTTTGTCCTACCACCTCAGTTCTTCGGCTGGCACGTCCGTCGCTACAAGGCCGCAAGAGTCGCTCAGCCCAGCCTCGACCGCAATGGTGGAATGAACATCCTGCAGCAGGCAGGACAGCAGAGTCACTACCCGTCTTCTGCGAGAGACTTAAGACCAACCTCTTCAGAATCCATCTCGGTACTTTATCTTCTGTCTCTATCCCTTTTTATTAAAAATAAAAAATCCTTCTCTGTCCTGCTCTGTTAGATTAGCTCTTAGAGAATTAAACACTTAACTGATATGTTAATAGGTAATGTATGTTGTCAAATGTGTATATGCATAGCTAAGTTAGCCCTGATGACATGCTGCTGACAACAGAATGTTGTCTGCTAATGATAACTGGTGTATGACCTATTCAGCTATTGACAAATGGATAACAGCCTCTGCTAAATGATGTAAATGTAATGTAAATGTAATGTAAATGATGCCTGGTAAGGTTTGTAATGAAATGCTTTTGTTGACTATAAATTGGACTTTGACCCCTGGTCTGTGAATATTATTTTTTTTCTTTTTCTTTTTTTGTCACAGCAGTAGGTGCCACCGTAGAGTCATTTAGGGTCGTGTGCGAGGAAATTGAGCGTCTAGTTCCAAAATAATCTAATTTGAAAAAGATGTAAACCCTTTTTTTACATTGAAATGATTCCTAGGCAACTTACTCACATCAGCTTAGTTGGACTGCAGCTGAGATTTCCCATTAATTCCCATTATTCACGAGATTGTTAACTTTAAACTAGAGAAAAAGCAAGCTTCTGCTGGTCAGTCATCAACAGTTGGTATGGTTATGAAATACATAAATACACTGCTTTTGCATCAGTGCCTCCACCTGTGGGGACCTCAACCCTCAGCCTTGTCCTGGCAGCTGGGTAAAAGCCAGTTTTGTGTGCACCAGGTTATAGACTGCTGGGCTGATGTGCCTAGTGTACACTTCTACTGTAAATGCCCTTGTCTGCCAGGTGTGTCTATAATGCTACTGAGATGCTGTACAGAGAGGTCACAGCCTGTCCTCTTTATAAATCTGTCAATGCTAGAACATGCTAGGAACCATATTTAATGGGCTTTCCTGCTATAAATGAAATGGTTCTGTTCATGTACCCATTAACGAGCCCTGCAGCAAAGCTCCAACTTTTAAACCCTTCAGGGCGCTTTAGGTTTCCCCACCTGAGACTTTGAGGTTTCAAAGGGGTCCTTTGAGTACATGACCTGTATACACATTGAATATCAGTGCAAACAGACATTTCTAATTTTAGACGTAAAAACAGAATATTTGTCATGGGGGAATTAGTATTCCAGTGTATGCTACAAGCTGTTGAACAAACATGGTCTTTTGAGTTTGCTGAAGGAAATGAACGCTTCTATGTAGAATATTCAATTTGCTTTTTTTCTTCTTCTTCTTCTTCTTCGTAACCTGTGCATACAATTCCCCCTGTGGCGTCGCTTCTCAGTCCAGCGTAATCCAATTTCTATCTATAGTGTGGTTTTTCCACAGCTCCAGGCACAGGGAGCTCTATGTGTTTGTGTCGCCGTCCCTGTAGGGGAGCCTTGGAAGCGTTTCTGTTTACGGCTTGCTGCGATAACATTTTCCCCTCTGAATCACAGGCAGCGTTGTGTAGCGGTGCCCCAGGGCCCGGCCCCTCTCCGTTACCCGCTAACAGGACAGCCTCTGTCAGGGGGGCCGCGCCGCCGGCCGCCACACTAAAGTTCCTTTGAAATGGCAGTTTGTTTATTCTTGTGTGCCTAATATGCAGTGTGCAGGTTAGGAACCCTCACATTCACTGGAGGGAGAGCCCACATCTGTGCGGTGGCTTGGGCCCATGACTTTAGCTTATCCCTAATGAGAGCTTCTACTGGAGATGTGTTGTTTGTCAAATATTGTATTCACACAGGATCGCTGTCTACTATGAACACAAAAACACTCCATAAAACATGTAATACTGGGCCAACCCAGTATTACAGGCTAGTCTAGTAGGTCCGGAAGGTCGTGGGATCGAGCCCCAGAGTAAGCCTTCCTGTAGGCATCTTTGAGCAAGAAGCCCAACCCCTACCTGCTCTATGTAATTGTAAGTGCTAAATGACCTAATTGTTATTTTATGTGATTCATGTTATTTATTGTTGTTATTTTATGCGAGTCATGAAAATCACAAAGGATCGCTGTCTGGTATGAACACAAAAACACCCAATCGTGCTATTGTCAATTCATTTAATTCCAGATCACACAAACGTGAGTGTGGGGGGGCTCTGAGGCGTTGCAGCAGTATGTCTTGGGTTACATATCGGGCTCATGTGCTGCGCTGATGTTCCAGTGGTTATCTCAGCGGACATACCTGTGTCTCTCAGGCGAGAGCGGGGAGCGGAGGGGGGGGGGGGGTGTCTCTCAGAACCTACAGCACACCTGCCAATGCCAGCCACACAATGGTGAGGTTATTACCAGCGATGAGGCGGCTCGCGCTGGACGGGGGCTGCTCTCTGCACCCTGCTTTCAACACTCCTATTAGATGGGATGGTGGAATGTGCAGGCCACCGTTCCCCTCTAACCCTCCTGCCTGGGCAGGAGCCAGCTTAAATGACTCCCTTTTCTATATTTGTGCGAGGCCGTCACACCTGCATGCATTGCATATGTACGTCCCGTGCCTTTCATCAACCAGCGCTCATATGTATGTCAGAACATTACCGGCACTTCAGGAAATTGGAAGGGATCATATTCGTGTGTTGAAAACAACTGTGAAATGTATAGATTAGTGTGGGAGGATATGTAGATGAACATTTATCTACTATCTATAATAATTAGTCTATAATTATCATCACCAAGAACCGTTTTACACACACATTTTCCTGCCAATAACATATACTGTACAACGCTATACACACTGACTCATATTAAGTAGCTTGTGTGAATGTGCAGCCTGTTGGCAAACTTTGTTTGGATTCACAATTGTATTAGTATTAGTGCTGTGGATGATAAATAGCGAGTATACAGGTAAACCAGGGTCATTTAGGGCACTTGAATGAAATGAGTGATGACTGAAATTCCCCAAACAAAGTACTGTTTTTTGTAACAGTGCATGTTAAGTGTACTAATACTGTATCACTAAACTAAAGTCACTATCCATCTATTATTTGTGCCAGTAGCTCTCTCCAATTAGTAAAGTGTGAACTTTAAAGAATGAATATGACAGAGTTGGCTTGAGTGCATTAAGCTTTTATTTAGCTTTTATCCACATCCAGCCCGGACCTCACCAAGTGCGTCTTGTGCTGTTTGGGCCTGTTTGGGTTCCTGTTGTGTCTTGATGGAACTCTGTGGTTGACTGAGCCGTTAGAAAACCTCTTCCTGCACGCCACACACACCTCCTGTTTACACTTCAGACGGGTGTAAGAGCACGGCCCGACCGCGGATTGTCCAATAGCAGTGACCTTTTGATAAGTTTCCAGATAACCACCTGCAAGTGTCTGTAAATTAATTACAGTTCTCAGGCTTTTTGACTCATAAACCCCAAAACGTGTTAATATATGTAGTTAATAGTGCTGTAAGATAATTGTAATATACAGCCATGGACATTTTTTTTTACATTTTTATTTATATTTAATATATATCTTTTAATATTTATTATATTTATTATATTTATATCATTTAGTTTTTTTAAATATGCAGTGGTCTCTTTGTTGGCTGTGTATACATATACATGCATGCATGCATTTAAACAAACAAAGAGGTAGCTTTAATAAAACATTTAAAGATAAACCTAGGTTAACAAACTAGGTTAACAACAACTGTTGACTACAGTAAGGATTCGTTTTTAGGCCTTCATTTTCTGCAGTTCTGTTGGAACAGTAGCTTTTGCTGAGACACAGCACATTGCACAAGCAACACAAATTCTCCTGACCTCCGTGTGTTTTGGAAATGTTTGTCTGGCCTACAAACAATGGCTGGCGCGGAGCCGGGCGGGGGGTGGTGGGTGGGGGGGGGCTGCCAAACGGGCACCCTCCCCTCCACATCCCCCTCCTTCAGTGTCCGATGCACTGTGGCCAGCGCACACATCCTGCCTTTGTGGGCTAGGAATGCATGGAATTCCGTCTGCTATAAACCCTCCTCCCCCTAGTTCCCAGCTAGCTTCACTCCAACACTCCCCAGTGTGCCCTGGTGGTTTTACAGCGCAGCAGTCTGGGTGGGTGCTTGCGTGAGTCCTTGGGCTGCGTTTGGGGTTTACACTGTGGAGCTCCTCTTCCCAGTAGCTTGTCTTTCCCGTCATCGCCTGCCAGGCGTGGCTCAACACCGCCTGCTCTCAATGGCCAGGAGAGCCTAGTGGTAAGACACTGTACTGCAGTGTCTTTTTTGACCCATGGCCCCTACACAAACCACCATAAACGTATGGACGTAAGCGGATTATTAAAGGTACACTCGTTATAGCTGCCCCAGAAAGCCTGGAAACACAACGGTGTTCGTGTGAGACGAGCACTTGCTGGTTTCAACCAATTGGCGTTGTTGTTGTCTGGATTCAAACTCCAAGAGGACTGTTTCTCCCACACTGGCTCAGTTGTTTCCGAACAAGCTGTGGTGACTTGTTTTGGGGTTATGGGAGCACTATAATGCGATCGAGGATTTCATTGCAAATCTTGAAAGCATCTTCTGGCCTCGCTGGGAATGCTGACTGCTCTGGCTGAGAGAGTTAGTCAAGTGCCAAAGAAAGGCAAAGTAAGTTTTGCCTTTCCCGCCCTCATCTTCTGCTATAATGTTGTGTCTGCATGAGGCACACATTATTCATTAGCGTTCCTTCCAGTACACAACAACAGACTCTCGGCAGCCTTATCAAGTGTACCAAATCACATTTCCCATTGCTGCGAGAGCCAGCGAGAGCCAATGCTTAATGCGAGGGCCTTCCTGCGCTCCAAAACACCATTTACATGCCCCTGGGATGACAATGGGAATGGAGAGTTTTTCCAAGGAATCATGGGAACCTGTGGGTAGGCCCTTTTATTTCCTGGAATGCAGCCTGTCAGGAAAAAGATGGATGGAACACAGGATGTTCTGAGCACTGCGTCCTGGACAGAGCTGAGGAGAGCACTCTCATGGCAAAAGGTTATAAAATGAAAGGGGGGGGGGGGGTTGTTCAGGGCAGGGATTTTCTCCACATCACCACTTCCTGTGTTAAAGCCACTACGACGCAGCGGGAATCCCTGCTTAGGTTTTCCATTACACCTGTCCTATTCCTTTTTTGTGTATTTTGTATTTGTTTTTGTATCCGTCAAACACTGCAGGCATATGTCTCCAAGAGACCAAGATACAGTAGGTTCAGCAGTCAGAGCAGTCAGAGGGGTGTTAATGTAGCACCCATTTAATCAGTTCAACAGGACTGTACACTTCTCACTGGGTTTTGATCTTGGCACTATAACACGGTGTTTGTCAAATTCCAGGCGTTGACCATTCCCAGCGTGTCAACAGTAGACAGTGACACTGTTTTTAAATGTGTTTTCCCGCAGCCGTCAGTATTTCACACCAACAAAAGCCCCAGTCCACTCCCTCTTTGCGTGGACACTTCCCAAACCTCTTGAGAGGGGAGCCGGTGATGTCACAGCAGGGGCGGGCTCATCTCTGTCTATAATTATGGCCCCTGTCCGAGGGGGATCTCTCTGTGAAGTAGAGCAGTGCTGGACCCCACCGCCCACACCAAGACCAGTGTATCAGCTCGGTGCACGGACTACACACACAACAGTGGATACGTTTTCATCCTGCAGCTGACAGACAAGGCTTGGCTCCATACAGTGTAGCATTACAGCCGCTGCTTCTCACTTACTTCCACTGTTGCGTTTCTCTCCAGCGACTGTGCCCGTTCTCCCGTTTCGACTGCACCTCAATGATGGTTTACCTTGTTAGTTTGCGGCAGATCTGTACCACCCTGTTTGTGCTGTCCAGTGCTGCAGGCCTGGTGAGTTTGTCGGATGTGTGTGTGTTCCCATGTCTCATATCTGCTTTGTTGTTCTAACTTTGTTTACCTTTCTGCAAATGTGGCTGTTGTGTGTGAAAATAGGAAGCTTTTGTTTTCTCACGAGAGCTGGTAGTATATTATTAGTGATGTGGCTCTTATTGTGATATAGTTTGGAAGTTTGATTTTATTTAAAAAAAAAGATGTAGTTATAACTTAACGATTCTTCACCCTCTAGGTGCAGATGATAGCAGGTTATCTAGGTTACCTTTGCGCTTCCACAGATGCTCAAACCCAGGGCTTACGGGAAAATGTATTGTCAACTGTCAGGTTGTCATGTCCCCTGATGCAACACTTTGCAAACTTTTTGAGCCCGGACCCCCAAAAAGAAGTCCAGAAAAGCTTACGCAGTTGCGTTAATGTTTGCTGCATAGATGAAGTCACAAATAATTGTAGATTGTTTAAAAATCTTGAAATCATCTCACGACCCCCATTTTGAGAACTGGCCATACGTAATTCTACACCAACACTTAGCCACATAACGAGCAAAGGGTTATGTTAATCCCCTTCCTGACCTGACCTTTGACTGCTGCCCTCCCAGGCAGAGAGCGACTGCCCGGCTGAGTGCTGGTGTGCCCCCTCGTCCCCCATCTGCCCACCGGGCGTCAGCTGGGTAACAGACCACTGTGGCTGCTGCAAGGTGTGCGCCAAGCAGTTCAATGAGGACTGCAGCACCAGAGAGCCATGTGACCACATCAAGGGGCTGCACTGCCACCTAGGGGCTGGAGGAGACCCTGACAGAGGCCTTTGTCGAGGTGAGACCTGAACCAATCTGTGCCCGGCCACATGACTGTACAATAAAACTATATAAAAATGATTGAATTTCCTTTAGTTATTTGTTTACAAGACAATCTACAACTTCTGTATCTTCTTTATTCAGAATAAATATACATTTTGTTCTAGTTGAACATAACATACTTGAGTTTGGATAGGTTTTTATTGACCCTATTTTCAGAAATGTCAATACATTTTGATTTCACTGTCCATTAGTTCTTGTGTTAGACGTTGTGTGTACGTTGTCAGTGCTAAGTTTCTCTGTGTGTTTCTCTGTGCGTGTGTGTGCGCGTGTGTGGACAGCTGAGGCCCAGGGCTTGCCCTGTGAGTTCAACGGCCGGGTGTACCAGCACGCCGAGGACTTCCAGCCCAGCTGCCAGCACCAGTGCAGCTGCATGAATGGGGTGGTTGGATGCATGCCGCTCTGCCCTCACCAGTTGCCCCTGCCCGACGGGCACTGCGCCCGCCCCAGGCTGCTCACGCCCCCGGGCGGGTGCTGCGAGGAGTGGGTTTGCGACGACGACAACCGCATCAGCGAGCAGCCTGCCGAGCCCCCGCGCGCGCACACGCCGGGCAACCGGCTGCTGCCCAACCACATCAGCCCCCGCCTGGATGCCCTGCCCCTCCCCCGCTACCAGACCAGGCCTGGGCTCACCTTCAGAGGTAGGATACAGTATAACCTCCAAGTCTGTTGATGGCACCTCATGATCGTATTCTTTGTCTGTATTCCACTGGTTTTCGAAGCCATGGGTGGATCTTTAGATGGTGGTCACGAGATCCTTTTCAAAGATACTAAAAAGGAAAACTAGTTTCCTCTATGGTTCGGTTCTCCTGGAGGTATGACTGGAACTCTACAGATTTGTGTGCAAACTTTGTCACCAGAGCTCTGCTCAAGATGTGCAAATAACAGCAGTGTGTTTCAAATTTGTATTGATCATGCCATTATTTATATTTGTAAATAGGCCTATGCTAATAACAGTTTGGTGTGGTAGCATATACTGAAAATGTTCGGTAAAAAAAATTTGGCTGTAGTGCATCTTTAAATACTATTTATTTATAATTATTTTAAATCTAGTTTTGTTATCTTGGATACTTTTTACTTATTATGGTTTTATTATTATTTTAGGCAGTGTTTGACATGCAACTATACAGAATAATTTGCAACAAAGCTTGGTTTTATCATCTTTACATAAGCTAGTTATACTGTCATACATAAGTATACCTAGCTTACATAAGCTAGGTATACTTTTTGGCACTTTTTATTTTTAAAGAACCATAAAAATCCCAATGCACATAACCCATTTTAACTGACGGACCAAATTATCTGACTTCCCTGTAACCCTTGTATAAAAATAATGCGGGTCTGGTCAGATTTAGGATGTAGAAGCTCATACTTTTAAGGGTCACGCAGCTATACTCTCTGTCCTTCTACAGAGGCGGTGTCACTGCCCAGGTCCGAGGTGTGGCTGGAGTCCAGCTGCTTCCCACAGACCACAGCATGGACGGAGTGCTCCACCTCATGTGGAATGGGCATTTCCAGTCGAGTGACCAATCAGAACGCAGACTGCCGTCTGGTCAGGGACACCAGGCTGTGTCAGATCAGGGAGTGTGACCCACAAACCCCTCTGGCTAGCAAGGTACTTCATTAAAAATACATAAATCTACCTGTTGATAACATGCATGTATGTGAGCACCTGTGTGTGCGTGTACTTAAGTCTGCAGGCGTGTGTGTGTCTACAATATGTGTTAACCTGTGAATGCACTTGTGTGCCTAGCTTTCTAACACATCGTGTGTTTTCATGGTCCAGAGAGGGAAGAAGTGTCAGCGGACAGTTCGTCCTCGGGAGCCCGTCAGGATTTCCTTCGGCGGATGTTCCACAGCGCATCGCTACCGCCCTCGCACCTGCGGCGCCTGCAGCGACGGCCGCTGCTGCACCCCGTCGCTTTCTCGCACCGTCCGCCTGCGCTTCCGCTGCCCGGACGGGGAGAGCTTCTCGCGCAACGTCATGTGGATCCAACGCTGCAACTGCAAAAACACCTGCGCCCACAGCGCCCCCTCTAGGCCGTCTGTCAGCCTCCACAACGACATCCACACCTTCAGCCGCTGAGTGTGACTCATCGTGCCCAGCCCTGGCACACTGGGCACGGACCTTCCAGCCACCCACACTCCCGCCGCATGTGCCAGGGACTGCCCTGTCTGTCGGCAGGGTGGGACACAGACACTGTGGCACAAAGAGTCTCTACCAGCAACCCCCCTCTCCCCGATCCGGCAATATGCTCGCTTGCACTTTAAGCTGCTGCCTAAATGACATCACTGTGCCCACACTAGAGGTGTTTCGCTATATTCAGTAATGGACTGTTACCTTTCCGGTGGGAGGACAGAACGACGTGGCAGGCTGGGGTCGCGTCCAACTGCCAGCAGAAAGCTTTTATTGAAACTGATATTTTATTTATTTGTTTGTTGTTTTTTTGTCTTGAGCAAATGTATGTGTTTGTTTAAAGAAGACGAGCCCTAGGCCTATTTGTCACACACGTATTTAGGTGAACGAACGATTCTATGAGAAGATATGGAACATATAGGCTATAGGCCTACACATGTGTGTCAGTGTGCATCTGCGTGTTTGGTAAAGTGTAGAAGTAAGCGTTTACAAGAGAATTTGTACATGCTACTACAGAAAGGTTAGGATAGTGTACAGACTTCACTCTCAGCTGTGGAGTGTCAATCATTGGAGGTCGCCTCATTTTTCGGGGTGTGATTTAAAGAAAATTTTATACACCCGTGACCCCTCACAGTGTAGATACTTTATTTTGAGGGAGGATTTATTCTGTGTATTTAAAGGTATATAGGCCTATTGTATGTGTAACTTCTAAAGTGGATTGGTTTGTCTGTATGGTATATTTGTTGTTATAATTCTCAAATAAAAACAGTCAACCTAAAGTGTGTCCTTTATGTCGGATTTGTCATTCTGATAGGTCCCTACCCATGAAATGGGCAGTATAATATGAAGGGAAATCTGTTGACGTATGATTACATGATTTGTCATGCAATGTAAACTGCTTAAGTTAGCTTAAGTTGGACTTAATTTTTTTTTCAGCCCACATTTATTTAATTTCACACAACTTTTCATGTTGAATAGACATAACCAACAAAAATTCCGCATATATTAAAGTTTTTTTACAGTATAGGGAACTTTCAGGTGCCTTTTCTGTACAAATGCAGTCTCAGCCACCTCATTAGAGCATCTGCATGCCTTGCTGAAGAGGACTTCAGACATTGTCGTTGAGGGTGGGTACTGGGTAGAGCATTACTCATTTGGTTTCCACTCCCAACTCCAACTGGGGATTATTACCCACAGGCCTGCTTTTGTCTTGACATTTAAAGTGAGAAGAGCAAAATAAATGAACTGCTATAATCCCAATCTTCTATGTCAGGTAGCACTAATGTTACACTTCGTTTTGTGCTATAAATGTATGCTGATAGAGTACTTAGGGGTTACATTGGCAAATGATACCCTGAGCCAGGCATAGCCAGTGAGCTAGCTGGGCCATCACTCATGTTCTCTCGTGGCCTTATACAACATGCAGGCTGACTCTGGAGCACAAACATTACAGCAGACTTCTACATTCCACACCCTGGTCTTGGATATGGTGCTGGAGAAGGTTGAAGCTAAAGAACAATATATCTCTGTTGCAAATAAAGGTGGCAATAGGACAAACACCTTTCTATATCTCCCTTTCAGCGTCACTGAATTCTTTCCCTGGTCTACCAGCTGCCAAGAACCAGAAGCACACATGGCCTACCATCATCACCACAGAGACAGTATACCATCCCCTGTTGTCGTCACTGATGGCGCAAACGCTTCCTATTTGAGTAGGGCTATCCACTTTACCCCTATGACGATGTTTGTCTGCTTTAGGTTTGTTTGGTAGGGTAAATTCAGGGATATACGGCCCCCTCACAAGAGTTGTTGTACACTATCGTTGGTGTCCTGTGACAACGTTTGAGTGCTCATTTGTTTAGGAGCATTCTGAGCGATATCCATGGGGATATATGCAGACCGGGAGATATTTTGTGCTTTAAGGGGCCAAATGTAGCCTAATAAACACCTTCAAGTGGAGATCTTTCTCTTAATAGCTTATGGTTTAGCCCTCTTCCACGAAGGCAAAAGACAAAAGATAATCTTTAAGTGGAGACTAGTCATCGTTTCGTTTGTTAACGTACTTCACTCTTTCAGGATTAATATACTCATACTTTGTCTTTTATGAAAATGTCTGCTTCAAACGCCAGTTTGAAGGTTGGTTCACTGCTATTCATGGATGATTCAGGTACAATGGTGATTCAGCCTGTTCCTGAATCACCACCTAATGAATTAATTTGAAGTTAAGTTTTTATAATATGCTGTGTAGGAGTGACCTTCCTGTAAAAGATGACATCAGCAGCATACAGGTGGGTTTTACATCAAACAGCAGAGGTTGGTCCACTGAGAGAGAACTTAAAGTGGTTAGCAATTTTCCTCACAGCACCAGAGACCTGTATATCCAAGGGAAGCTGATTGGAAACTCTATATTGCTCAATGGTGTTAATATTGTGTGCTGAGCATATACTTGTAAAGTACCCACGTCATATGTAGGGTGTATCCCTGTCTTTGTGGCCTGCCAAAACGAAGCTGAGGTAGGCTCCAGCTTTTACAGCCCTGAACAGGAATAACTGGGTAAAAGGAAATGAATTAATGTTTTCATCACAATGCTGTGATGCTGACATGAGTTTATATTGGCCTGGAACCCAGACTGGTCATTACAGGTGTTGTCCAGCCTCACAGAGAGCTGTGAGTTTCAGCACAGCCTTGACAGAGGAACAGGAAATGTGTTCGGAAATCGGAAAGAGGCTCTCTCAGATCGGTAAACTTTCGCTCGCTGAACCTTGCTCTTAAAAAAAGAGGCTATTTCCAAAACAGCTGTGTGTTTTAATTGCTTATTTTCAACACGTCGTGTCTGCACAACAACAGCTGTGGTGTCCCAGATGTGGTTTTGTTAGCATACTGCTAACAAAAACAGGTGTCGTATTGTTGCAGGCCTATTGAAGACAAATGTATTGCTGGCCCAAGTTAGGCTGATATGTGAGCAATGATTAGGGTAGCCTACATACAGTAGGCAATATGAACAACAAAACAAACAATACTATACTTATAGTTCATTTCAATTGTTTAAATTTCAAGTGTATTAAATGCAGCAAGGTACTTTTACTAAACACTACTACAATTGCTAATGATAACAATAACAATAACACGAATAAGAATAAGAATAAACAAACAACAAAATATATAAATGAATACATCTCTAATCAGATAACCCACAAAAATCATAGAAACAAAGCAGAACTGATATTTTAATAGGAGAAACTCTGTTTGCGGCGTTTCTCATGTTCAGACAGCCATAAAACAATGATGTCCCTGCCACGCCCCACATCCAACCCTCATCTATGAAGACCTATGAATTATGTAGGAATTCTTGAGCTGCTATTGCTAGTCACCATTGATGGAGCTCTTATAATACCAACATAACAAACTGCTGCCCTCTACTGGTATTCAGTAAGTAATACAACAGGGTTGCTGGGGGCAGAGCGTTGTGAGGAGCCCATAGGGAGGAACATAGCCTACTCAAACTGGAAAGATTGGTTTCAATCAACCGCGACAGTTTGCAGAAATGTCCTTGAGAAAAAACAATTATAACACAAAAAGACATATCTACTATTGAGCTAAAAGTAATACACGAATTTGTGAAAATAATAATTCTGATCCAAGCCAAGGTTAAAATCGACTTGGCAAAAAAACAAACAACATTATTAAAAACGCTCTCTCTTCACACACGCACACACACACTCGGGCGCGCACGCACGCGCATTTCTAACAAAAATGCACAACGTATGGAAACAGCTCACACCATCCAAAATGAGTCGTTTTCCTTCATTCAAAGTAGACAATGTGAATATCTTATTTATTCCTCATGCTTTTGAAATGAATACTCAATTAGGAAGAAGGGCATGGCGAAAGGTAAATTTCAGGAACAGCTGTACTTTCCCAGCCTTGCTGAGTGAACGTGAATTAAGGCACTATGAAGCCATAAATCATTTTGACCGCAGCAACGCCCCCATCCTCCTAGTGGCTCCCGTGCGCTTCATGGGTCCAACGTCACCAATCAGCAATTTAAATACCCGCTTGCGCAATTCGATGAATAGTGTAGCTGTCAAAAGCATCAAGGATAGTTGATCGCGTGTTGAAAGCTCTATAGAAGAACGGAACCGAAATTCTGACAAATGTTCTCTAGATTCAGGTGTTAACGGGATCTTTGTTGTCGTGGAGAGTTCTCAAGTACCAACTCGTCGGTGTAACATTTTGTTGCGTTGATGCCCTGTTTTATGGATTCGACGCTATGGAAATCATAACATATCACATGTAACTACGGCTCTACAACTGAGCGGCGCTTGTTCTTATTTAGTACACAACAAAACCCCTGGATTGTCAAGGTAAGCCCTCCGCTCGCTCCGTGCGTTCTTTACGCACATGCCTGAACTCTCCTAAAGAAATTAGGCTACTGCATGTCACTCGAGGGGGAAATAGTTTCAAGGTGTTATGTAATTGCAAATGTGTTGCTTTTAAATTTCCTCCATTTTAGACACAAGTGGCACTTCCCCCAAATGTCCTGTTGAACTCAGGGGTTTTCAATCCATGTGCTAGACTGATGTTCTATAAGTTTGTTCTATTAAGACACAATGCATATATGATGTGATGTTCATTTAACATTCCCCAGGAATTACAGAAGTATTAGGACAGATTTTCTATGAGATCCAATTTTTAGCTTTCATATGGGATATTTATGTATGCTATCCTTTCCTCTTCACTAGAGGGATTAGCCTGTTCCAGGTCCAGAACTAAAATGTTACCAATCACCTGGGATCATTCTGTCGGGATGTAGGCATGTCTGTTCAAAGCTGAACCTGAGATGGGCTTGTGTTTTCAGTGAACACATTTATGTATTTATTTACATAGTAATACAGCTTATAAAGCTCAGTTTATAAAATTGTACTGTATTAGGTAATTCACGTCATAAATAAATTGTATAACGTGATAAAACAATAAAATAAATAAAATCAATAAAATAAACTAAAATCAATAGCAGGACACAGGTTCATTTATATAATGGATTTTAGAAGACACTTCAAAGTGCTTTACAATAGGCATTAAAAAACATGTAAAATATCTAAAACAGCATAAAATAAGTGTCAAAGAGCAGATTTTAGGGCGCTAGGTTATAAAATAGCCCGCCATTAGTGTATACATATTTCTGTTAAATACATTATTCCACCGGTAATACCTCCAGGAGCTCCTGAGGGTCCCGGCATGGTGAACAGCCAGGCCTCCTCCATCCCGTCCGCCCCCAGGTTATGTGCCGGATGCGGGGCAAAGATTTCGGACCGCTTCCTGCTCTTTTCCATGGAGCGCTACTGGCACACACGCTGCCTCAAGTGCTCCTGCTGCCAAGCACAGCTGGGGGACATCGGGACCACCTGCTACAGCAAAGGGGGCATGATTCTGTGTCGCAGCGACTACATCAGGTGAGCTCCCCCCCCCCCCCGGGGTCCAGGAGGAGCAGGAGGAGGTTGGTGGAGTGGTTCTCAAAGTGTGGGTCAGGGGGCCCCTAAGACCCCTAATTAGATTTCGAGGGCCCTCTATAGCTGGTTTTACGAATTTGTGTATTATTATTTAAAATCCAAATTGTATTATCTTCAATATAATGTCCGTACAAAACAAAGTGAACTTTTGATATTTATGTGTGTGTGTGTGTGTGTGTGTGTGGGGGGGGGGGGGGGTTCGACAAGAATGAGACTCCGTGAGCTGGTGGTTTGTTTTTGAGCTGGTCCGTGTTCTGTGTTGGCAGACTGTTTGGGCACAGTGGCGCGTGCAGTGCCTGTGGCCAGTCCATCCCTGCCAATGAGATGGTGATGCGGGCGCAGGGAAACGCGTACCACCTCAAGGTGAGACCTCCAGGGTCCCCACGCACCTCCTCTCACCTGCCTGCCAACGCTATTTATATTATTTTATTATTTTTTTAGGCGGAGGGTAGATAGACAGGCAGGCACTGGGCAAGAGAATAATGAATAACATTGATGTGTAAGCAACACCACTGAGAAAAATGCACAAGTTGTTAAAGACAACACACTCAATCGCTTTTTTCATTACAAAACCTACATGTACTTAAGACATTCAATGATACAGCTCATACTGTCAACATTTCTCAATATCCTCCAGCGGTTTAAAGTGAGAAGAAGGCGTTCACCGATCATCCTAACATACTGTACATGATGTGGTCTTTAAATATAATATCTTTAGCCACTGTTAAAACCACTTTCCCCTTCCTTTTTCCGTCGCCTTCGCAGTGTTTCAGCTGCGCCACCTGTAGGAACAGACTTATGCCCGGAGATCGCTTCCACTACATCAATGGCACAATCTTCTGCGAGCACGACCGGCCCGGGGCGACACTGCTGACCAGTCACCTGCCTCAACTTCAGAACAGCTCCGTACTGACGGACCAGAAGGTGAGAGACCTGCAAATGAAAGAAATAGCGTTATGTGCTTGGATGACATTAAAGAGATAGTCTGTAATGATAATGGAAATTCTTAAGGATTTTAAACTCTCAACTATACATGAATAAGAGAGCAGAATGTTTTGCCTTTGGTCACCTTGAAATCCCTTAGTTGATACATAACCTCACATGCCCAATGCAGTGTCCATGTGTCATGTGGACCTGCATACATTCTAGTAATACCTGCCCCTTGTGGCCAAAATGGCACATTACTACTTAAGGCTTCACTCAAAACTGAATGTGCGTCATTATCAGCGGTCTCATCCTATTCACCGTGTTCTCCTCAACCGTAGGTATGCTGAGAGGCCATTTTGTGTCCTCACCTGTCCTTCGCTGCTTCACATATCTGCTCATGTCACTCGCTCCCGATGCTGTCGTCGTGAACTCTCATCCTCAGTTTCTCTCGACCAAGAGGACAGCGCGTCTCCCTGCGACATACCCCCCGCCCGTCACCGTGTCAGAGGCAGTAAACTGCGTGCCAAGCTGTGTTTGATATCAAGGTGGTCTGTCCGTCGTGCAAACGGCCAATGTGTGGACCGACGAGGACTTGAAAACTGCCGTCAAGCAGAGAAGAAACCATCAACGCAAAAAGGAACAATCTGCCACGTGCCATTTTGGTCCCGCGGGTGTGTCTTTGAGGAACTCTTGATGTAGAGAAAAAAAAAAAACCCTCTCTGTCACAACAAATGTTGGATCTATTACACTTTGACGTTATGTACAATGGGGGGCCAGGCTAAAGTAGAAATGAGGAATTGTTTTTCTACCGATGGCGTTGATGTTTTCCTCTGTAGAGTGTCATTGTTTCATCACAGGCCTGTTTAGCGTGTGTGTGTATGTGTGGGGCAGGGGTGGTGTCAAAAAAAAAATCAATCCTATTAAAGAAAAAGATTTTACTGTCATATGTCATGAATTGAGGTCATTTCAAAGTGCTGTAACTGTACTTAAGAGTGGAGCTGTGGTATTTTGTAGTACCTAGTCTCTCTCCTCAGCCCCCCTGGATGGTGAATACATGCCTGATTACCCCGAGGAATGGAATTAGGGGGCTTGAGCTCTGACCATTTACAGAAGCAATTAAACATGAGCCCTGTATCTGTGTTGCTGGAGCTCCTGGGAGGCTGAACTTTGGGCATATCCTGTGGTTGACTGACTGACTGGCTGAATGGCTGGCTGCCTCTAATAAAGCTTAATCTGAACGCAGGCTAATTAAAGGGGAGTGCCCCCCCCCCTCGCATCTAAGGCATTTGAAACAATCTGATGTTTACCGTGTTCGCATATTAAAGCACCCTCACAGTTCAGTTTGGGCCCCATGGTTTGTCTTTGACCTGAGTCACTATTCCGTTAAATTCTGAATGATTTGATTAGAATTTGTACATACAACAAACATTATGTAATTTTAAGGGACAGTCCTGTGGAATTTCCCTTGTGTGTAACCAGTGTTACAAAAAACATTGTTTCTTTGCTTTGAGAGCACCTGCCCCTCCCGCACCCAACTGCTGAGTGATCACACATCTCTACTTCTCCCCCTACAGAGCTCGCAGGCTCACCTCTTCTCTACCCCTCCCCCTGATGTCATGTTATGCTACAGAAGTTGTGTTACAAAACATAAACAGAGGGCTGGGGATTCTGAGGCACCATAACCCCATCGAGGAGTGTGCGTTTAAGATACTATTTACCTGTTCAATGTAGAATCTTCCAGTCTGCTTGAAGCAGCTCAGATGTAGCGTTACGTGTGAGGACACATAGCATGGTGGGAGCAGAACATAGCAGCTGTGCTACTTTCACACCGTGTCTGCGAGTATGGCAGCCATCAAACTTGTACCTTAATTCGCTTAGCGATTTCAAAAGTCGCACTTGTCACGCTAGGTACTGATACTGCATCAATTATTTATTTCACGTCTGATCGGGAACCGTCACGCAAATTCATTAACGTATGCAAATGATCACAATTACAATTATCTTCGTATCTTGATGGCACGGAAATAAAACCTCGGCACATTTTTCGATTCCCCCACACCGCAAGTTACACTTTGCATTCTAACCAATCAAGCCTCATCTGCCTTTCCCTAATTAGTCGGAGCGTTTTCAGATGCCAATTAGCAGGTCCCATGAAAAGGCTCTTTGCTAGGAGGCGTTGTCTTTTATCAGAGCTTCTGCAGGTGTGTGGCTCACCATGTAGCCTGTGTCATAGGAAAGTGTTTATTCCTGCTAATTAATCATATTAACACATGCAGATGAGTGTAATTGCCTGAGCTCCACCACCTCACACTGTGTGAAGACACAAGATGAGCCAGGATATTTTTACACACTAGCGGCAAAGAGAAAAAGGGGGAGGCCTGTTTTATGACGGCCACTCCTGTGATTAAGATCCACGGTGGCTTCATTCTTTCAGTCCACTTCCCCTCTGATGCCGATCTGTTCATCTCACAAAGCAGCTGGTCTGCTGGGGGGGATCAGATCTTCGTTGTGATGGCGTCTCTCTGTTTAGAGAGAGAGACTGAGGTTTTGGAGCAATCTGTCACTTCAGCTCCTCCTATGTTAATCTGTTCTCCCTTAGCTTTATCAGAGGAAGGGCACAGTGGAACCACACTGGTTTCAACTTAGTTATATCAACTTTCCATTTACTAATGTAATGGGTAAGGTTGAATCCAAGGATGTGATCTTTGTGTGTCATTTTGGCCACAAGGGTCAGAGTTTAGGATTGCTGGATTTTAAGGTGACTTGGTGAAAGTAGTTACTCTCAACTGAGGGATTCAATGGTGACGGGAGGCAAAATACTTTTCTGCGCAGTTATTATGCATGTATACAATACCCTGCCCAAAACAGAAGGTTTAAGGTACTTGGGAAATCCCATAATGATACTAAATCTTACACTACCCCTTTAATTTGATCTAGAGTGAGGTTTAAATGACGAATTACTTGAGCATGAAAAGAAAATAGCAGAAGAGTGGTCTGTAATACATTTTGTGAAGCTTTCATGTGATGATCAGTCAGAAGCTGAAGATGAAGAAGAATGCTGATTGACTGGTATTAGCTAGCACCTTTATGCATACAGTTACAGTATATGTGTTTGTTTTAATATCACTATCCGGCTGTCACTATTTTCAAAATCAAAATATTGCAAACGCTATGGCAATGTCTGGAAAGATGTTTGTGGAATGTAGCTATGCTAACAATTCCGTCTGTAAGCATTGCTGTCTGCCAAAGCTATTTGCTAGCTTCCAATTCCTACGCTAGCTTCCAATTCATTAACGCCACATGACTGCTGAGGGAAAATGAGCTAAAAGAACTAACAGGACATTATTATAAACCATGATAAATGTCTGAATGATGTAGGCATGAAGTCCTGATTATCTCCAGCATTGTGGTGGTAATAATGCACAATCCAGTCATCATTATAAAACATTAGCAGAACATGTGTGAACCTGGGCATGTTGCGGCCACTTGCAGCCATAACTCACTGTCTCCAGCACGCCAAGCGACAAAAAAGGGTGACTTTACATTCTGGAAGCTGACACAAGGAATATCGGGGATGGGAACAGCAAGAAAAGTTCTCCTGGCCAATCGGAACGCTTTGAATAATTAAAGTGATCGGCTTAATTAGCTCAATTACGTTAATTTGACCACGGAACACGGCCATATGGTGAAAGGAAACAAAAGGGGGGGAACTAATTAAAACTAAAATAATGAGGATTTTAATTAACTGGCTCCCTAGACAGTGAAGCGCAGGGATCAGGAGCCTGCTACCATAATTAAAGTGCTGTAACGCTGGCAACATCTCTCCTCTCTTTCTTATATCTGTGAGGGCTCTATCCATCTAATTAAATCTGTAAATAAATTAGCAACATTGAGGGTTCCTGCTTGACTTAACACCGCCTGCAATCCACCCCCACCCCAATAACACAGTCACCTGACTTTGAGCACACGACACTACCCGCTTATAGACAAAGGTTGAGCTAAGGTCTGTTATTAACGGGCAGTTTGGGCTACAAGATTGATGTGTATGCATGCGTGGGTCACGCAGGATTTATGGTGTCTCTCTTAACCTCTAATTCGCTTTCAAAAATAGAGAATCTCTATTTGGAGAATCGCTCTATTTTGTGGCGCAAGCTGGGGTGACATCAGCCTCTAAGCTCCCATGCATTTACATGATCGAACTGCAGCCAACCTGCGTTTTCACTACATACCATCTGGGCTAACATTCTCACCCGGAATTCGTGGTAAATGAACAATCGTATTGGTGTCGTTCATCGTTGCCTTTCGGTTCAACGTGTGAGTTCTAGCATCTACCTTTACTGCTCTGCAAACAGCCACGGCCAACCTCACCAAGGCCCCCCTTTGGAAGCGCAAGGTTTTTCATTAAAACCATTCCGATTGACAAGAGACTTATTTGCATATTAAATTAACAACCACTTAAGAGTTTTGAACGAACTGTTACACCGCCAGCTCTGAGTAAATGAAGAGCGAGTCGTCTGCTCCGCTGTCATTAGCCACCGTCGTGGGCTGTCACCGGCGGACACGGTTGACAAATGGTGTGTTCAAGATCAGAGAAGAGAAAGAGAGAGAGAGAGAGAGAGAGAGAGAGAGTGTGACAGGTGCTAAGACACACAGACAGAAATAAATGTGACAGTCAGCCAATACATTAGCCTTCCTGCCCCGATTATGATTTTCCCAGGTGTGTGACTCCTGGCAGGTATACTGTGTGCCAAACTGGGCAGGCGTGGCTGAATCCCCACAGGGAAGACTTCTCACAAAAGAAGACGCATCAAGATGGCTTCATATCGCAGCGTGAGACAGTTTGTTAAGCAGCTGTCAAAATGCTGGTTCCAACCCCATTTTTCAAAAGTGTGTAGGACACATCTTAACATCTTCGCTTTGGGTTATCAGCTAAGGGCTGTGATCATTTTGAGAAATATTAATGTCCCAATGCGAACAATAACCTATGGGAAACAAAGTCAAGGAAATGACCATCAGCATATCAGTACATCGGTAGGCTAAATCATCATCCGGAGTGGATCTCATTAACCAGGACAGGAATCAGGCAGTTCCTGGACCTCTAGGACCTCTTGAGCAGCACTCGTGAACAATTTGATATACGACCCTCTAAAAAGTAATGGTTCTATGAGATCATTTTGGGTCACAGGGTCATTGTGTTTTTCAAAGTAAATGCTGTAAAATCTTTATTTAAAATGTGCATGAGACGGCTTGCAACCCCCTCGTGAGGGGTGTGTGGGGGTGTGTGGGGGTGTGTGGGGGTGTGTGGGGGGGTGGGGGGGGGGGGGGGGGTTGGGTGGACGTGAGCTACAAACCACATTTAATAAAATAACATCAAAATAGCATGTTGTGAAGCCTTGGGGGTCCTGACCTCCACATTGACAACTACCTCTCTTGAGCTTGTTTTTCCGTCATGAGTCAACCCCAGGCCCACGGGGGCGCCACTGAGCGTTACCTTAATCATTAGAGGTGGAACCGCCAAACTGTTGTCAGATGAGTATCTGGGGAACGCTTCCCAGCTTGTCCCGAGACCATTTTTTACAATTGCCCGGGAGAGTCAGACAAAGGCCAAGCGCTCATCAGTGGGAGCGCAAGTAACGTGCGAACCCCCCCCCCACCCCCCTCCGTGAAACCAGGTGGAGCACACGTGCTTTCATTAGCGCCCTTTAATGAGGAGCAGATGCAACAACCCTGCCTCGCTTTATCGCACTCTCTCCTCCCACTCCCTCCCTCTCCCTCTTACAGATACACACAATCACACGATCGCACATATAGCACATGCAGACATGCGCGCACACACACACACACACACACACAGATTGGCGGGTATGCACAGGCATTCGCGTGAAAACTCAAAGCCATTCACACAATAGAGTGCAGTGCAGATGTGCAGCTGTAAACATGCACACGCAGACATTGGCCCGTTCGTGGGTTGTATGGGAGGTCTTTTTTAGCTCAGACGTGTGGGCCTCATTAGTGCAATTTAAATGAATGACCGAGATCATATATCATTCCCTTATGTCATCCTATTTTTATCTTGGATGCTAGCGAGCTGTTGTTAGAGCTCAGAATAAAGAGGACGCCCTCTGTAGATGTGAACCTTAACACGTTTCAAATTCCGTTAGCTAACCGAAAGGCCGTGGGGATAAATGCTCTGTCCTTTTCATGTCAATGAACGATATTCTTGACCACAAGGTCACCTTTCACACCCTATGGGCCAGTAATAAGCATAATTGAATGTACACTTTCCTTTGTTTTCCAGCCAGCTACAGTAGCTTGTTGTGTTGTGTGTGGCATTACCAGGCTACTTGAGTTGCCCCAATCCTTCTCCGAGCAGCTTTTAAAGGCCACTTTCCCCTAATCGGCCATTAAAGTTAACTCACAACATCCCACTGTCGCTCGCTAATGGAGGCCTCTGAACGGGAGGGGGTGTGTGGGGGGGCGCAGGTGCTGCAGTGGTGCTCTGGCAGTCAAAAAGCACTAGCTGCCACATCTAGGCCTTTGACTCAGCATGGGACACGCACGTAGGGCTGTAACACTGCCCCTCGAACGCACGGACACATAGGGTACACACTTACGCACTTACTGAAAGCTGAGGAAGCTTAAGGTATTTCAGGAGTAGTAGGTATGAGATAACTTGTGTTAGACTGTTGGGCTTTCACATCCTAGAATACAGAGAGTAACAGGGACTGAACATTAAAGGTACTCCACATAGGATTTGAGAGCTATACATTTAGTGTCATCTGTCAGCTATCAGTGAGTGAGAATATCTGCTCTGGTTTGACAGCCCCTGCCTCTGTATAAGTCGATTTAGAGTTTTAACCCCGCCGAAAGAATTCTGACCAATCACGGCCTCCTTATCCTAAATTGGTCCGGCAAATCTACCTTGCCTGTCAATGACATGAATGTGCGCACACAGCTCAATGGTGCCTCACAATATGGCAGACCAGCGGGCTCCAGAGTGAGGGAGCAGAGGAGGAGGGAGTGGGTTTTTGGGTTGTTGATTTTCCAAATGTTACTCTTCAGTTCTTTGATTGCTAGCTCTCGTTTCAACGAGAGCTAGGAAATAATCTGTTGTTTTCATTCACCAAAGTTATACCTCGCTTCTAGACATTTTCTAAACCTACTCTAAATCACAATACATCACTAGAGGAAAGCAATTTGTGAGGAAATTGCTCTCTTCCTTCCTAATTTTATTAAAACGCTTTGAATACAGTGGCAGTGAATTCTCAGGAATAGGGACTTCGAAAGAACGGTAGCAACTATCCAGTTAACAAGGAAATAAGGCTAAACTTATCCACTGCAATTTTCATGCTTTCATGCTTTCATGCTTTCATGCTTTCATGCTTTCATGCTTTCATGCTTTCATGCTTTCTTTTAGGATTGCTACACATCAGTCAATACTGTGACATTTGCCCTTGTTTTCATGAGTGCAGACCCAAGCCGGAAATTATATTTCAAGATGTGGCTTTGAGTCCTATGTGCCTTTTAAGGTGAATGAGCTGCTCAACTTCAGATGCGCTAACTGTAAGACAGACTTTTGCAAGAGAATAAAAACTGGAATCACAAATAGACAATTTAAGTTTGGTCTATACACGACTTCCCTTATTTGTAATACAAATTATAGTTTGAATCAGCTCAAAACTAACAGAGATATTGTGTTGTCACAGTGACCAGTGTCTAACTCAGTCTTGCCTCTTAGAACTAACCTCATTATGGTATTCAGTCTCTGAAGGCACACATGACGAAGTTCCACTGAAATGTCATCGCGCATGTGTATGTGTGTGTGTGTGTGTGTGTGTGTGTGTGTGTGTATGTGTGTGTGTGTGTGTGTGTATGTGTGTGTGTGTGTGTGT
>JAOEHI010037471.1:0-22786 GCA_025447815.1 Percopsis transmontana | reverse complement strand
TCTCAGCCCCGTGAACCACAGCTCCACACGTTCCCTCTCACCTGCATCAGAGCTAAACCACGCCCACACTCCCACACGCTCATATCTCCATAGGTCCATAACGTATAACATACAGCTCTATAATCATCAGGATAGTCCAGTGGTCTGGGTGTTCGGCTCCCAGCCGGAAGGTTATGGGTTTGAGCCCCAAAGTTGGCCTACCTGTAAGCATGCTTGAGCAAGATGTCTAACCCATATCTGCTCTTTGTAATACTCCACTAAATTAATTGTATTTGTATACTGACTGGTCATATACATATACATCTGTAGTAGTTCTAGACCCCCGACACACACAGATCTGCAGATCTCTGTATCTCTATACAACGGCGAGATCTCCCAACACCAGTGTGGGTACCTTGAGTACCTTCCCCCCTCCCAACCCCCGTATCTGCAGGCATTCCTTCACCTCCTAGACCTCTCCTCCCACTTCCTCCTCTCTCCCCCTCCAGCTGCGCCCGGGTTGGGGGCAGGGTCAGCTCCCCTGTGGCCCCGCCCATGTCAGCGTGCACTCCCAGAAGCCCTCAGATCTGCCCTGCGGTGTGTGTGTGTGTGGGGGGGGGTACACGCACCCACACGTGTGTGAAGGATTTTGTTTTTAGATTTTGAGCGGAACGTGACTCCACGTGACATACACACTAGCATCCCGTGTGCACATGCACACCCTTAGGGTGTTTGTGCGTGTGTGTTGTCTGTCAGCAAGTGCTTGTGGCTTTGTGCTTATCTCCATGTGTATATGTGTGCTGCAGTCATATTTATTTGTTTGTATTTTTGAAATAGAAACATTGACGTTGCTCGTTAATACATTTGCAATCAGTCAACAAGTAATCTCCAGTGAGGCGCAGACTAATCAGGACGCTGGTGTCGTTATGTCAAAGTGCACCTGTGCATCCTCTCTGAATGGTACTACTTATTAGACCTGCTAAAAGAACGTGTTCACGTTAATAGAGCCTCATATGATAAAACCTGATTTAAATGAACATGAATGTGTCAGGGTTTGAGGTAAAGGACCCAATCCCAGACCAAAAAGTGCACAGAAAGATGGTTTATTTTCAGTCCAAAATTCACAATCATAGAAAGAAAACAGTCAAATGTCAAGGTAGTCCAGAAGGTACTCCGTAACTAACAAACCAAACCGGCAGCCAAGATCTAGATCGACAAACAGGCAAAGGTAGAGAAACAGAGGCAAAAAACTGAATAAATGCTAGAAACGAAAGTTTAGGTATGGTGCTTAGACGATCTGACAAGAAGCACAGGGAAAACAGGATGTATGGTGTTTAGACGATTGGCCACAGGTGGACAGGTAGGTGACGCTAGTGAAGCTGATTGCTGGCGGGCAGCAAGGGATACAAAGACCAGAGGTGTGCAGGGCGGGGAATGCACCAACAGGGTCTGTAAACATGATACTCACACCCCACACACAGACAGACACATAGAGACAGACAGAACAGACAACGAGAGGTTCAGGTTGAAGTACTGACAGAATGTGTGATAACACATTATCTGTATCTTTTCTCTCTCCCCCTCTCTTCCCTCCCTATCTCATTTCTCTCTCTCTTTCTCGCCCCCTTTCTCTCTCTCTTGCCCTCTCTTTCTCTCTCACTCTCTCTTTCTCCCTCCCCCCTCTCGCCCTTTTTCTCTCTCTTTCTCTCCTCTCTCCCCCCCCCCCGAGGACCCGGTGGATCCGGGACAGTGCGTCATGGTCATCCGGTCCCTGGTTCCGGGTGGGGCGGCGGAGCGTCACGGAGGTCTCCTCCCAGGAGACCAGCTGGTCTCTGTGAACGAAGTCCAGCTGGACCATCTGTCCTTGGTGGAGGCCGTGGAGGTTCTGAAGATGGCCCCGCCCGGCACCGTCTGCCTGGGCCTCCGCAAACCCCTGGTGGTGAGTGTATCTTTAAACCTGCAATCTCAAACAGTTTTTCATCTAAATAAGTGGCTGGTTCGCTGCTGTTTATCACTGATTGGGGTTATACACAAATTATTTGCAGTTTTGATAGTTCTTATAAACTGTGTGGGGATATAAAAGGTACATCACTTATCAGCACACAGATGGTGACTTTTCAAATAAAAAACTGGATGGTCCATCAGATAGGATAGGCATAACCATAAGACCCTAAAGCGCCACTATAGCGCTATTACATCTTTAAGGCCTGATAAGTGTGTGTGTGTGTGTGTGTAGGGGGAGACACAGAAACAGGGACATGATGGACAGTCTCTCTTTCTTACCACAACCCACCTACCTGCTGCACCGGTAATAACACACACACACAGATTCTAACATGTGCTAGTTCCTAAAACAGACACACACGCCCGTCTTTTTTGGCCACAACAAAGATGCCAACAGAATTTAGGAAACACAAATTTCTATTTATCAGGGATGTGATTTTTTTTTTTTCCAGATTTTTTTGGGGGGGGTTGGAGCATTGGCTTGATTTAATATATGGCCGTTCTCTATTAAATCAGGAATTCCTGCAATCAGGAAGCAGGATCAATAATTAACACATGATTTTGACGAGAGAATTTCAGCCTTGAATTAACAGCCTTGTATGAAATAGCTTGCATCCGTAGCTTTTTCTGATAGAAACAACTACCTATGTCGAAAACCTAATTTTCACACTTGCTCTTCGCACTGCCAGAAAATATATCGCCAATGTTCTTTCGAGACGAATTTTGCAGGCAAACTTTGCATGTGAAACCCCCTAAAGTCGACATTATTTTAAATTAGCCTACACAATGGCAATAGCGAACCTGTTCAGAATGAAAGTTCAGTTTTACAATGCAAACTTTGCCACACGTCACCTTGGCAAACTGAAGATGGTGCGTCACCCATTCGCTGGTGAGAGTTCGGCTGCACTTCTACTTGACAGTAGCCCCCACCCCCACACACTTTATATAATTTGCAAGTGAGATACGTTGTTGCACTGCATTGAGGTAGTATAAACATAATATTATGCCTGTTTTAGGACAGTAATGTGAATCACTAATATTATTAACATATGTTGTCATAATAATGTTGTCATATTAACACTGTGTTGTCATAATATTAACATATTATGACAACACAGTTACATAAATACAACGATTAATAATGGTCGGATCGATGAAATGGTGGGGCAAGAGGGCGGGGCCAAATCTTTTAAGTTTCTGTTTCTAGCATGAGCAAATATCCCTTTTGGAGGTGGGCTGTGGGCATATTTAGGGCCATGCCACTCTGACCGAATGCTGTTTCAATTATGAACTTTGAGGAAGAATTTATGTATTGTTCAATAATTGAGTGACTCATTCATTGATAACAGGGCATCTCGTTCGGAAGTGACTAGTGACGAACTGGAAATGTCACTGAACGACTTGGTGAACGAGTCTTCTAAGCTAATCCTTTCATTGAATGGAGTGAAATGATTTGAATCTTTAAAAAGACTTGAATCTGCCAGGTTTCTCTATTTGATGATTGGCAGACTTCTCAATGGGGCTGGACCCTGTAATAAACAGCTAATCATCGACAGGTTTTCTACTTCGTCTGTAAATGTAATCAGAGTGCTTGATGCAGCAGAGTGAGACATTTGGGAGCATTTCACACACAGTTTTGTGTGTATGAAATGCAAAGTGACAACAGGTGCACTGGAGAGGCAACAGCAAGACAACCCCAGCACCGTACAGCTTGATTGGCATTTGCCAGAAAACACCAGAATTTACTGGTCAGCCATTGGCACCCTGGGAAACAGGAAACAGTGAAATCAAACATTGGGGATGTTTGATTTCACGAGGATGGTGGTGTCGTCTGCAAACTTTAGGATGATGTTGGAGCAGTGTGTGGCCACACAGTCGTATGTGATCAGCGCGTACAGGAGGGGACTGAGCATGCAGCCCTGAGGGGCTCCGGTGCTCAGGGTCACTGCAGAGGAGGTGAATGTTGCCCATTCTCACCACCTGGGGTCTGGTCGTCAGGAAGTCCAGGATCCAGTTACACAGGGAGTTGTTAAATCCCAGGATCCTGAGCTTGGGGATGAGCTTAGCGGGCACATGTGTTACCCTTTTCCAGGGTGGAGAGGGTGGAGAGGTCGGTGTGTGCCGTCAGTGCGATGGCATCATCTGTCGATCTGTTGAGGCGGTAAGCAAATTGAAGGGGTCTAAGGTATTCGAAAGAGTGGAGCAGATGTAGGTTTTGATCAGCCGCTTCATGATGATGGAGGTCAGTGCTACCGGGCGGTAGTCATTTAAGCAGGTGATGGAGGGTGTCTTAGGTACTGGGGCAATGGTGTTCTGTGTAGGCAGTTCCTGGATGGCAAAGGCATTAATGCCATTGACTGGCCTTCACGTTCCCCAGACCTGAATCCAATTGAGAACCTCTGGGACGTTATGTATCGGTGCATCCAACGCTGCCAAATAGCACCACAGACTGTCTTCTCATAAGGAGCATGCCCAGACGTTGTCGGGAGTTCATACAGGCACGTGAGGGCCATACACACTACTGAGTCACATCATGAGTTACTGTGATGAAATTTACGCAAGTTGGAACAACCTGTGATTTCAATTGTTTACTTTGATTTTTGGTGCAAGTTTGAATCCAGCCCTCAATCGGTTGATGATTTTGGTCTCCATTGACCGTTGTTACGTAATTTTGTTCTCAACTAATTACACAATGTATTGCAAAGATTTTGATCTTTAATATATTTCGTTCATTGAGCCCCTATGTTTGATTTCACTGTTTCCTTAATCCTTTGGTTTATTCCTGTTGTGCTTTGTGACAAGGTGTTTTGTGCGCAGCATGGATGCATGTGCGCACTCTATATAATTTCCTGCTTTTTGGTCTTTGGACAATCACATGCCTGATATATATATTAAGAAATTACCTAAATTACCTCACAATATAATTTTTTTTAGTAAAATCAGTAATTAAACTGTGTTATGATACATAGTGACCTGGGTGTTGCATGTTAAAAACAAGACAAAAACAACCAACAAGTGATGCCTAACCATGCATTCACAGAGGCAGGAATATTGTAGCTCATTGTAGCTGTTGCTTGTGGGCGTGCCTGCACTGTCGCTCGTGGGGCAACTTTGAGGAAGTGTACTGCTTTTCTGCCTGGCTATATCAATGGGCTAAACAACCCTTTTTTTCACTGCATAACCACTATAGATGATACAATGCTCCTGTTAAAGTAATGAATAACATTTATGTTGCCCGTCACCTTAATTTCCTTCTGGATAAATAAAGTATCTCTATCTATCACCATTACTGCTTGTAAAATATAGGGAAGCTGCTTCAATTTGTGATCAGTCATTCAGGGTTTCACTCGATCTAAGACCTCTAATGTTTTGTCATGATCAGCAAAGCATTTTCAAATGACAGCGTCGTCATCAACAGGAAGACCCTTTTATCTCAGGAACGGAGCATTGTTGTTCAATTGTTGTTGTTGCTGTCCAATTGTTGTTGTTGCTGTCCAATTTTCTAAAAATATCACAATATAGCATTTTAGTCATATTGCCATTATTCATTATTATAATACTACTACTACTAATATTTTATTATTGTGATGATACATGGCTGGCTTGCTGGACAGCAGTCACACAACACGTTTACAGAACAGCAGCCAGTTTACCCACTAATTATCTCTTCCTCTCTTCCTCCAGTTCTCTTTCTTTCTTTCTCTCTCTCTCTCTCTCTCTCTCTCTCTCTCTCTCTCTCTCTCTCTCTCTCTCTCTCTCTCTCTCTCTCTCTCTCTCATCTTTCTCCTCTCCTCTCTCTAATAGGACAGTGTTTTAGTACAGATGTACAGTGTGCGCTCGTTGGCAGTAAATCCAGTAAAACCAGACTAATTGTGCCATTAAGATTTTCCCCTCGGCACATTTTTCACTGGAAAGTGGTCGGAGAGGGAGGGCTTGCCCTCCAACACCCCCCACCCGCTCTCTTTCCCTCTCCTCACTTTCCTTTATATTCTATCCTCCTCTCTCTCTCTTTGTCGTAGAGGATATTGCTGACTCCGCAGGCTGAGGGGGGAGTATAAAGTGCGATCTCAGCTCATCCCAGAGTCTCTCTCTCTCTCTCTCTCTCTCTCTCTCTTAAATGTGTTGGGGTGGGGGTGGTAGGAGGGTTTGCCGTGAGGACACTGAAGAATCTCCTGCGGTAATACCTTGTCCTCCTATTCACAGAATTGGACCTGAAACCCTAGTAGCATTTGTGCATTTCTCCATCCTCTGATCTGCACAGGGAATGGAACCCCTTACTCTGGCAGTGTTAGTGCCCTGCTCTATTGAGCTACACAAGGTATAGAACCCTCAACCCTGGCAGCGTAGGTACCTTGCTCTACCCATGGAGAGTAAACATGACAGTAGGCCATCCACTAAGGAACAATGACAGCTAGCCTCTGTAGTCCACTGCTGCAGGCAGAGGCATCAGAATTGTGTTAAACTGCCCCAACTCCATGTGCAATACTGTCAGCTTTATGTTCAGAGGTTCTTCACACCCCACAAGGCTCTGATGGCCTCCATAAAGACAGGCGGTCCAGCTCTGTCAGCTCTCTGCTGGCTCCATCTGAACGGAGACACACCTCATTAGCTTTTAGAGGTCACATGTAAAAGGAGAGCTCACTCTGTTCTTAAACTCCCTTAACAGTTCCTGTGACCCCGCTGTCTGTTTGCGACTCTCCGCTCAGGATGTTTTTTTTGCGCTGAACGTGACTTTCCCTTTAAAACAAACACCTAATTAGTTCCATGAATGGGTTCTTAGGTTAAAACCATAGGAGAACCCCAAGCTTTCCAGGTCTGCGACCCTAAAAGTGCTTCCAGAAACCTGTAGGGGTTTCTTTGGTTGCTTTTTGCTCCCTACAGATTTTAAAAGAACTCTGTGATTTCTAGTAGAGGACACAGGAGGAGAGACAATAGATGGAGAAATTACAAGAATTCTGTAGCTTCCTTACCTCAGTATTAAGTCCCCCCACATCCAAATAAACTTGAATTAAATTAAAAGGGTTTCCAGTGGCTTTAAAGGCGAATTAAGGTTTACAAGAAGAACATTTACCCTTCTATGGTAGCACTTCTGCATCACTGTTAATATCTACGGTATTTAAAATATCAATTAGCCCAGCGAATATTTAGCATATGATTTCTGCCTATGTTGTCTTATTGTTTTAAAGACTATAACGGTAAAATAAACTGTAAAGTAATATAGACTACAATTAGAGTTTGAATCCACAACTTTCTCCGTATTCTCTACGTAACATGTCCCTCCTCCCGAGTGCTAGCACTGTCCTCGTCCCGTAATGTTGAACATTAAGAGTTCATCTGTCTTAAATCTCTGGGATATGAGGGGCATCCGTCTCCACAAGAGCCTGTTAACATCAGACAGTTGATGGGCTGACTCCCCAGGCCAAATTAAAGTTACAGCATAGTCCTTGATGAGAATTAGCCTAAGTGTTGTCATTAATATTTTCCAATGCTGACTGTCTGCACGATAATTTAATAACCAGATATCCAATCTGTCTACTGTGAACGGCTCTTAATGGAATTAGAGGGAACCTGGACGTGTTTATAGATGGAGATTAATGGTCTAACTTTTTGTACTTTTACATTGTGGTTGAGCTCTTTTACAGCCTAGCCTTTCTTAGCCTCCAGTAGAGGGCAGCCTAGGACACTGGTGTTTGTGTGGAAATACGTCAGCAGAGTGTGTGCGTGCTTGTTTATGTGTGTTGACATCCACATAAAGCTGCCAATAAAGTTATTCAATGCTGCATATTTAAGATTTAAAGCTTCTTTAGATAAAGTGACAAACTAGTGACTCCTCCATACAATTCAACTGCAAATATTTTTTTGACTTTCAGGAGATATTTTAAAATTTCTCCCCTTCACTTTATTTAGGCTTATTTAGGCATAGCTTTTTTTCTGTGGCAGCGTTGCAGTGTCCGCTACCATAGTAACTCACTTGCTGTTGGTCTTGCTGGTTTCCAATAAAGATAGCAATTAAAAGTTAAAGCTCCACTAAGATTATTATTTAACATATTCTAAGCCATTTGTTGTTATTTCTACTTACTTGTTAGCAATTTGACCTGAACATAAGAACGTCAAATTCTTGTGTCCCTGTAGCGTGAGTTTCGAAGCATCGTTCTGGGCAAAAGTCAAACCAAACCATGTGAAGGAGAGAGAATTAATAAAGAAGCAGCGCATGAGAGTGAGGTGTCTCGCGCATAGTGGAATGAATGTGTGTGCCTCGTGCAGCACCGATTCGATGCCAATGCTCGCGATCGAGTGCTCACTTTTTGCCCATCCAATCATTAGAGCTCATTAAGGAGAGGTTGAATGCTCACAAAGAGTCCCTTATGTGGCAGCACCAGAGTTGCTCACGCAGGGCCGATCATTAATTTATCATTTAACATTTAGCCTTACGTCTAGGACAGATCACAAAACACACAAAGCTTTGAAATCTGTTCAATTACTTTTGATTAATTGCTGTTGAATTATTATGGATATTTTTATATCTGTTGGAATTACCACCCCCTGTTGGTGAAAAAACAAATGCATGTTGTACATTTCATACTTAACCATAAAATTATGATTTTAGTTTTGAATGTGTGTGTCGTGTGTCAGGACCTGGGACAAGATTGGGGAGAGGAAGACGAGAAGGAGGAGGACGAGGAGCGTGAGCTCATCCTGGACGGAGGTCTTCCTCGTTATACCTCCTCTCTGACCTCTCACCTCCCCTCCCCCTCCCCTCCACCATTCCTCCCCGAGGAGGGCAGGGAGATGGTCGTGGACGAGGAACAAGAGGAGGAACAAGAGGAGGAGCACGAGGAGGAGCACGAGGAAGAGGAGGTCTCTCCTACCCTGCTGGGAGGAGCAGAGGAGGTGACCCGCTGATAAAATGTCTCCTGGAAATTAGATTAGATCATTTTAGATTAAATATATTAGACCTAACTGGATTAGAATATGTGAGATTCGTTTGGATTAAGCATAACTATATTGGATCAAACTAGATTGTATTGTATATTACATTATATTTTAATAGATTAAATATGACTGTGTTAGACTGAATTTAATTAGATTGCATTATAGATTAATGATTAGATTAATTAGAATCCAATAGTCCATATAATATCTAATAGTAAAACATACTGAAATATTCTACCATAGTGTAGTACAAGGTACTATTGCCAGTCAGTGAGTGTGTGTTGTACTGGGTGGCTTATTATAACTGGTCGGCTATGGAGACCAGCAGAGAGCTTGATATGTGTTCCTGTGTGTTTAGACTGGGAGGAGAGCGGTTGAACAGACCCAGGCACCAGGAGCTGAAGAAGGAGTCACCGGGAGCTGGATGGATTCAGAGCTGAGCCTGACTGACACAGACACAGAGTGGGTACACCCAGTAGCACCTTCTCTTATAGTGCCTCCTGTTCTCCCCACTAATACCATAATAATAATCATCGTCATCATAATCATCATAATAATTATTATAAAAGTACTTTTAAATGTAATGAAAGTCTTGCAGATACCACTGCAGTAGTGATCAGGTCAGGAACGTCAGCTGCCTGTAGTGCCACCTGGTGGCCAGTTGCTATAACACACTGCCCTAATCAGTTTAGTTCAAGGATAAACACTCACCCTCTCCTGTTATAAATTATTATGCACCAAGATAATAACCCAGACTGCACCAGTATAAACCCATTTGGCACCTTTAGTTACTTGCAGGTTATTGGATACTGTCTGTCTAATTTTTTTTAGGTCAGTGCAGGTGAATGACAGGACAAAAAGAAGGAGCCAGTTAGAAGCTGATCCACCAATCAGAGGAATCCAAAGGTAGGAGCCTTTAGGAGGCCTTCATTACCAGCAGCCAATGACATGTCAGTATCAGGGACATACTGTTTCGTCACCTGGGCTCTAAGTGTGTGTGTGTGTGTGTGTGTTTGCTTCCCAGCGATCTACCTGAGAGAGGGGAGGGAGAGGGGGAGGAGACACCTGCCTTCAGCCACTGGGGTCCCCCACGCAGGTATATACACCGATCAGCCATAACATTAGGACCACTGACAGGTGGATAACACTGATTATCGTTATCATGGCACCTGTCAGTGGGTGGGATATATTAGGCAGCAAGTGAACATTTTGGGCAAGTGTAAGGATTTGAGTGACTTTGACAATGGCCAAATTGTGATGGCTAGACGACTGGGTCAAAACTGCAGCTCTAATGGGGTGTTCCCAGTCTGCAGTGGTCAGTACCTCTCAAAAGTGGTCCAAGTAAGGAAAAGTGGTGAGCCGGCGACAGGTCATGGGCACCCAATGCTCATTGATGCACGTGAAGGCTGGCCCGTGATCCGATCCAACAGACAAGCTACTGTAGCTCAAATAGCTGAAAAAGTTAATGCTGGTTCTGATAGAATGGTGTAAGAACACACAGTGCATCACGGTTTGTTGCGTATGGGGCACAGACCAGTCAGGGTGCCCATGCTGACCCCTGCCCACTGCCAAATACGCATACAATGGGCACGTGAACTAGATCACGGAGCAATGAAAGAAGGTGGCCTGGTCTGATGAATCACGTTTTCTTTTACATCACGTGGGTGACTGGGTACATGTGTGTCGCTTACCTGGGGGACACATTGGCACCAGGATGCACTATGGGAAGAATGCAAGCTGGCGGAGGCAGTGTGATGCTTTGGGCAATGTTCTGCTGGGAAACCTTGGGTCCTGCCTTTCATGTGGATACTTTGGTTACTTTGACACTTACAACCTACCTAAGCATTGTTGCAGACCATGTACACCCTTTCATGGAAACGGTATTCCCTGATGTCACAAAGCAAAAATGGTTCAGCACACAGCAGAGGTCTAGTGGAGTCCATGCCTCAACGGGTCAGGGCTGTTTTGCCAGCGATAAGGGGAACCAACTCAATATTTGGCAGGTGGTCATAATGTTATGGCTGATCGGTGTACACACACATACTCTTCAGGGAAACAAGTAAAATATTAGTTTTCATGGTAATGAATGCATGCTGACTAAAGCAACAGTACAGCTCTGTGACTTGTTTTAATGAAGCGGAATAGTGAACAGGTAATGCCTTTCTTTAAACTCCCTTCTGTTTGAAAGTTTCTTCATAAAGTATATTCAGGTGAAAAAATATGATTCTTGTGGTCATCATAATGATTAATTTTTTCAAGGGGCAATGTGGTGTTTCCTTTTTGTAGGCAGGGTTGAAAATTCAAGCATTTTTAAAGAAATGGAATCATGACATATGATTTATCTAATTATAAAGTGAATGTAACATGACCTGAACGACCACATTTAAAGTAATGTGATTATGTAATGTAGCCTGAAGTGATGTGATGCAGGGTGGAGGTGTGGGCGGAGCCAGACCAGTCTCTGGGCATCAGCATTGTGGGCGGCCGTCATGTGATCAAGCGTCTGCGTAATGGAGAGGAGCTGAAGGGGATCTTCATCAAACAAGTTCTGCCCGACAGTCCTGCTGCACACACACAATCCCTGAAGACCGGAGACAAGATCCTACAGGTCAAAGCTGAGAGAGAGAGAGAGAGAGAAAGAGAGAGAGGGGCACATCTATGATTACACATACTTTTAATATATCCTGTGTGTGTGTGTGTGTGTAATGCTACTCTGATTATGTTGATATGATCACACACATAAACATGTCTCTCCCATTTATGCTGTGTGTAGGTGTCAGGTGTAGACGTCCAGACAGCCAGCCATGATGAGGCTGTCCAGGCCATCAAATCAGCTCCCAGCCCCGTGGTCTTCATCGTTCAGAGCCTGTCTTCCACGCCCAGGGTACTCATAGACACACACACACACGCACAGACCCACTCTGTCTATTTATTAATACTCCAGTTATATGTTAAATATAGCAATATAAAATGTATATGCTTATTTTGGCGTAGCTTATCCCCATTATGAAATGATGGTGCAATCTGGAACGTTTTGATACTCCCTCCATGGTAACTGTGTGAATTGTGTCAGGCCTGTCTGACTCAATGTTTGTCTGCATGAACAACTGGTGTTTCTCCTTATCGTGTGTGTGTGTGTGTGTGTGTGTGTGTGTGTGTGTCAGCCTGTGTCAGTAACAGCAGCCACTTACAGCAAACGCAAGGCAAAGCATCCAGTTGTACCGGTAAGCTCAGTGTTAGCTTCTACTAGCTACACCCACCAACTGCATTAGCTTTAACTGAACTAGACCCGCCTGCTAGCTTCTACTAGCTTTAACACCCTGTTAGCTTCTACCAGCACTGGGTCACCAATGGATGGGTGGATCTTAGTGTGTGTTTTCATACTAATAAGAGGAATATAGCCTGGTTAATGCTGCATAGGATAACCCATCATTTTATGGTTAAATATTTACTTTTAATAGCTTTTAGATTTTATATTAATCCATTAATCTTAATGGATTTCTGTAACTATAGCAAAATAAATATTATAAAAAGAGTATCAAATATGGAGGCCCAAAGCTGCCAAAATTTAAAATAAATGTATACATTAAAAAAGTGCTAAAAATATAAAAAAATATCCTATTAAATGCACCAAAAAGTAAATGTAGGCATTAATTAAAGTATACCATGCAACATAAATGTATGTCTCTTTTAATTTGCTTCTTTATTTATTCACTTTTGTGAATAAATGTGTTTGTTTTAATATTTTTGTCTGTTTTATTTTTTCTTTGCATTTTTTTTTACCCTAATTATATCCCCCAAACATATTTATTTTTGTCTCTCCTTTTTACATTTCTGTCTCTCCTTTTTTCAACTCGAAAAAGCATAAGGTCCGGGGCGGCACTGTCAGCCATGTCTGCCAAACCTCTAATCTCTCGTGATTGTTCCCCAGTTTACATCCATTGCTAACAGAAGTAGTTTGGTAAAAAAACAATAGTTCTGTGTTGCTTCTCACATGGAAGGCTGGGCCAGTTGTGTATGAGCAGACTAGCACAATCCATCTGTAATATCTTCGCATCATGTTGACAAATAAGGGAGAAGTTGACTTCATGAGAGACAGCCTTTCTCATTTGCATAATGAGGCAGAAATGTAAATAGGACAGACAGAAATGTAAAAAGGAGGGACAAAAATAAATATGTTTGGGGGAAATAAATAGAGTAAAAAATAAAAGAATACTGACAACAATATTAAAACTAACACATAAATAAAAGAACAAATTAATAAATTAAAATTAAAATTGGAAAGGAAAATAAATAAATAAGGTAATTTAAATAAGTAAATATAGAAGCAAATGAAAAGAGACATACATTTAAGTATGGTATAATTTAATTAATGCCTACATTTATTTTTTGGTGCATTTAATAGGATATTTATTTATTTATTGAGCACTTTTTTAATGTATACATTTATTTATAATTTTGGCAGCTTTGGGCCTCCATAATCAAAAGCTTTTGAAAACAGTGCAAACAATCAAACAGGGTCACCAATATGCCAGGTTGTCATATGCAGCTTTAAGTCAGTACTCTTGACTTTGAGAATTGTCATGTAAACATGCAGTCATACAGTGTAGTGTGATTTATTTGATCCAGAAGGTCACTTTCAAGGGCACTCACTCTCCACCACTTGATTTTGATAAATCCATGTCTGTCTGGTTATTATTATGAGTGACTTACAGTTACATTACCATTGCTGTTACTAACCAGGTTTTTTGTTTTTTTAGCCAGGTCAGTTTGTCAGTGCTTCCAAACACATGGCTGTCAACATGTGTCAGTACCACCCCTCTCTGTGCAGCAGAGGGGTTTTATTAACATTAATTAACATTAATTGATGCTCTCTGATTAATTACTTGATGCCCTGATTAATATTAAAACTGAACCTTTTAATTATGAGAGGCTCTGAAAGGGGACAGGAAACCCAAGAGGCAAATATACTGATCAGGTGTTTCTCATTTTAGTCTCAGTTGTAACTCATTTATTTTTCCTGAAATCCCTTAGGAGAAATAAACGTGTGTGCGTGTGTGTACGCATGTCGGAGCTGTATTTAACTGTGTTACCATAATGAGATCATAATAAGAAGAGACTTCATGAGGAACAAAATTAAAAATGGAGAAAGCCTCGTATAAAGGAATATTGAACTTTTTTTAATCCCTCAATTCGCGTACTTACCTCAATATTAAATTCTCACTTTTAATTTTGCCATGAAATAATTTGTGGTATGCAATGGACCAGAAACGAACCCCCTCCCCCCTTTTTCTATTTTTAAATCATCCATTGACTTCCATTGTTTTTTAAAAACATGCTTCTAACATGTCTGCAAAGCTGATTGCTGTCACTACTGGTAGTATATTATCTACAGTCTCCACTGGCAGTATGTTTGGGTGATTTGCTAAGTGAAATTGCTCTGTAGTGTTTAAAGATATATTACAGTAAATAAAATATAAAAAAAAAAATTGGTTTCTAGTTTATCGTGTACCACATATACTATGCTGTAAGGATGTATTATTGAAGTAGGGCTTAACACAAGACCCTCCCTATACACATGGACGCCGGTGTTGTGCTCTAGCAGAGGGCGACACGGCAGTTTTGCATAAAGAAAATGAATAGAAGTTGGTGATCTCTCCCTCTATCACTCACTCTCACTCTCACTGTGAGTTGACTGACTGAGTTGTGTGTTTCTGTCTTCTTATACTTGTACCTGTAATGCTTCTGTCTCCTATGGAGAGCTGTTGCATCCTGTCATATCTCCGTTAATCACAATTAAACAGCGACTGACAACCGTAGACAATACCCTAGCTTAGTGTAGCACAAGACAGCGGAACCCCTAACCTTGGCAGTGTTGATTTTAATGCCTTGCTTTTTTACACAGTGAATTGAACTTCTAACCCTGTCATTGTTAGTGCTTAACTACTGATGGTAACTGTAAATTATATAATAAATGTGATTATATAATAAATGTGACTTGTTTGTTTTTGTTTGTTTTTTTCCCTCCAGAATAAGGCTGTAGCTCCGCCCCCCGTCAGACTGCCCCCTCCTTACCAGCCTCCCAACCCAGCAGAGACAGAGGTTGATCCTGACCTGCAGCAGGCTAGGGGTAAGTAACACACACACACACACACACGCACACACACACACATTGCCACAGACTTTGCACCACAGCACGTGTGTATGCAAACACGTGTGTGCATGTGAACTGATGGGTTGGCATACAGTTGTTTAGATGTATGTTAGTGTCTTGGCTAAAATTGTGCTATAAAGCAAGAGTTACTTGTTTGTCTTTTAGCGTGTGTGTATGAACCTTATATATTTTATATTTAATGCAATCTAAAAGTAATCTAGTGTAATATACCATACTTAACTGTAAATATATGTAAACTAAATATGTATTCTAGTCTAATATAATATACTTTAATAAAAACTGAGGGAATGTGCACATAATATAATAATATACATAATATAATGCAATCCGTGTGGCTTGTCTGGTCTGATCAATGTTGTGTGTGCTGCTGCAGGCCTCTAAGGCTCAACGTTGGCATGTCAGCGGTTAATGTGTGTGTTTGTGTTTTTGCAGGGGCAGTGGTCTGACTTGTCAGAGCTAGGAACCTATAGAGGACGTCTTTGTGTGATTTTGTGTCTTGGTGCATATGGTTTGCAGACTGATGCAGGGCAGGCAGGTGGAGCTGTGCTCTGTTCTGGGTGGTGGTTTGTGTGCGATCAGAGATGACATGGGTTAGGCTAGGTTCTCAGCGGGACTTAATTTAGGCCTTGTTTTTCCCGCCTTTCCTGATCATATCGACTGCTCGATTCTATCTCACCAATGGTTTTACTGCAGAGGCTTTCGGGGTCGCTCATACAACACACATTCTTATAAACAGCAGTAATGTTCAGCTAATAGTCTTGCCGGGACAGACGTATTACACAGTCGTATTAACGTCTTGGGACCATTGTTACAAGCCAACAAATCGAAAGAGAAAAAAGATTTCTCCGGTCCATTCAAATCCAGATTTGAAACAGGTTGTCCCCAGACATGTAATCTTGTCACGAAGTGGCATAGTCACGTCTGGCCCCCGTGAGACTATGGAGCTAGGTGCTTGTGTGTGTATGTGTCTGTGTCTGTTCTAGGCTGACAGGTTACCCGTGGTACTCCACAGAGCAGACAGTGTCGAGCAAACCTCCACATCACAACTATACACACTTTTTACAGTAAAGATTCTGAACTAACAAGAATTGAATACATACCCTACATAAGTTGGCGCAGGGCTGATCAAGGCTGTCTCTCTGTCTCCCTCTTCCTCTCTCTATTGTTGTTGTGTAAAAGATGTTACTACGATTGTAATGGAGTCTAACTTTAGCCTGATCTAACTGATTTAACTGATGATGTTTTGATAAAAGAAAAAGTTAAATATCACATATCAATAAAAATACCTTTGTTTTATGGTGCAAATAAATAAATAATTAAAATGATTTAAGTTGTTTAAGTCATGCTAATAGCGAATAAGCCACATTAAATATGAAGATGGATATTATTTCAACATATCAGTCAGGACCCAGGCATACTAACTTTGACTATTTAAGACCCTTTAAAGCTGCTTAGTTTAAAGCTGCTGGTCACAAAACACAATGGCACATTATACAATTCTTTTGGATTTCAGCACACCTTTTTATGATATATATATATTTAATTTTATTTTTTGTATGTAGTATTTTGTGATGTAGGAGAAAAAATTTTTGTGCGAGTGTATATAAAATAATAATTTAATAAAGGTTGTGTCATCAATTGCAATACACTGTATCACAGAATGGCTTTTATGGTGATAGTATCGCATAGGCCTGTATAGCATAGGCCTTGCAATGCGAGTTAGCTGGTGATTCCCATCGACAACGGGAAATTGTTTGTAGAGTTAGCTTGCCATATAATGGCTGAAAAATTCCATTAAAACATATGTGTGTCGCTCTGAAAATATATAAATATTTTGCATTGGAAAACCATTTTACTAAACCAAACTGCTCTTTGCCACAGAGGTCGTCCCTGGACATGCTGGAAAAGCGAATGTTGTGCTACCAGTGGGTAGCAGGTGGTGTTAATATAAGTTATATTTCTAGGAGTTTCCTTCAAAACATCAAAATATGTCCACAGGGATATGTAGACATTATTATAGATCATTTGTAGAGGGGATTTATTTAGCTGACATCATCTTGGCGTGTTCAGGCCAAGGTCATATTATTTTTTGCTTCTGTGGGAAAGGGCTTATATTCTAATGGACACACCTAAACATACACCCACACACACTCTGTTGATTGAAGCTCTACAATTAACAGATGTGCAGAAATGAGGGTGTGTGTGTATTGCTACTATCAGATCGCACCAATGAGGTCAAGGATAATGCACTAGAGGCTTGAGAGGCCGGTCTCAGTCATCCATCTCTCTCACACGCGCACATGTACATGTCTTTTCTCAGGCACTAACCTGGCTCATTCTCCTATCTCAGAGAGATAGAACCCCCTCGTCCTTACACAGGTGTGATGGGTGTTTAGATGTAAATGTAGGCTTGTGCACATGAATATCTCCTCGGAAATTCTAACACCATCATCTTTGATGTTGATAATATACTGTGTGTGTTTGTTTCATGCAGCCTTTCCTTTCCTCTCCCATCCCCTTCCCCCATCACCCTCTCCTCTCCTCTCGTAGAACTTATTCCTGTTCCGGTTGCTTGTGAACAATCTTGGCACTGCTGTCGATAAACCAGTCAGGGTGATTGCGATTGGCTGGCTGGGTCTGTCTGGCAGGCTCTCAGCTGTGATTGGCTGTCTAGACAGAAGGGAGGAGGGGTGGCTGGGGGTGGGGGGGGGGGGAGTGTGTGTCAGGGTGCTATGAGCTGCACTCTGCTGTTTTAAGGCATAGCAGTCGGCACACACGCGCATGCACATCTCTCGTCTTGTGTCGTCTGTTGAGCGTTCTGTGGGAATGCGCAGCATGCCAGAGTGTTACTGCAAACTGACCTAGGACACGCACACACACACACACACACACACACACACACACACACGTGTTGACTGAAGGATGGGACATGCTGCCAGGTCAGTGTTTATGTAGTCTGTATTGTGTGTGTGTGTGTGTGTGTGTTAGTACTACCAGCCCTTCACACAGAGGTCATCATTAATCTGTTTGTGTGTGCGCGTGCAAGTACATCAATGAGTCTTGTAAAAGCTGTGTCTTTGTACATGAATGTGTGTCTAGCAGTATTAGTGCAGTCAGTCAGGCAGGCTTTAGAAATCAAGTGGGGGGACATATGGCCATTTAATATCACTGTTACACATACACACATCATGGAACGCACACAGTCAGAACCATAGGCTTTTTCAGTGTGATGCAATACAATTTTACATTTATTGATTGATTTGGATGTTGTGTCTGGGGTTTGTGCGTGTGTGAGAGAGAATTAGGTTATGCTACTGTTGCATTGCAGTGAGCCACTCTACTGCAGCCCTGCAACACACACCATCTGGGATTGTATTTGTGTGTGAGAGAGAGAGGTGAAGAGAACAGAAAACTTGATCTGGAAACGAGCAAAGTTTGTTAGTTTACAGCTAATTAGCATATCATCTGCATCTCATTAGCATCTTGTTAAGGACTAGCTGACGAGATTTAGAAGCACACAGGTGTGTGTGTCAGGCCCAGGACCTCCATTAACTTATCTAATTTTAAAGCAAACACATGTAGGGAACAGTCCTAGGAGAGCCCAGCAGTTTTTGACCTTCCTCCCCTCCTCCTCCTCTCAGAGCTGGTGTTACAGCGTTATGGGGACCTCGTGGGAGATGTGATGTGCGTGGAGCTGGAGAAGGAGCAGCAGAGCTTGGGGCTCAGTCTGGCAGGTAACAGGGATCGCAGCCGCCTCTCCATCTTTGTGGTCGGACTGCAGCCAGGGGGACCGGCCGCCCGGGACGGGCGCATCCGAGTGGGGGACGAGCTGCTGGAGGTGAGGCTGGTTGGAGGGGGAGAGGGAGGTGGTGAGGAAGAATAAAAAATAAATAATATATATTAATAAATCTATTTTATAAATACAAAAAACACCTTACTAGCTTATAATACGTTAAATATAGTGTTTTGTTTTGGATCCCATTGTAATTGACTGTTAATTCATCTTTGTTGTTCCTGTCGGTCTGTCCACCTGCCTATCAGATTAACAGCCAGGTGTTGTATGGGCGGAGTCACCAAAATGCCTCCGCCATCATCAAGAGTGCTGCCGCCAAGGTGAAATTAATCCTGCTCAGGTAAACAACAAGTAATCTGGAGTCTACAGCTAACCATGGTAACTGGCATTATCTAGGGGCCAGTTTTCAGAAGAGAGGCTTCGGAGTTCCTCTATCAGTCCCTCCAGGAACTTGCGATCGCAGTAATTCAGCCAATCACCACATTATTTGCGATGGCTTGCAATTTTGTCCTATTTCTTCAATATTTCCTCATAAAACCTAATCTCGAGAGAAAAAAACAATCAATACCATCCTATAAAGAGCCATGACTCTCAGGCCAATCAATGTGATTGTCACGATCGGCGCACAAAGACCCATGTGCGCTCCATGCCCCACACAGGTGCATCTCCCTAGGGTAATTATGGACACTACTTTAGTTGTCGACTGCCCTAGGTGCTGTCGATCATTGTTTGGTGTGTCTTACACAGAACCCACGTAACCCTGCGTTGAGTTTGTTTGTTTTTTGCCTATTGGCAGTTTTCTGTTTCATATTAAACTATGAGCCTAGCTCGGGCTAAGCAGCACTTAAATGTGCTCCATGAGAGGTGTGGAAAAACTTTTTTGCACCCCGTGCCACTCAGAGTTGGAACACAAACATAAGTCCTCTATTGACACGCATTTCAGCAGTGCAAAGCACAAAAAAAGATGACCGAAACTGCACGGTCCAGGCAACTAACAATGACCGAAGCTCCGTCCTCCAGGTCTGTTTTAAGCACCGAACGAAACCAGTTTGAAGATTCTTATTCATATTAAAGCATGTTAACATACATTATTATGTTCATGTTTTGGAAGCTAAAGATCTGTCAACGACAGGAGAAAATGTTTGTGTTAACGTGTGCGGGTGATTACATACGTGTGTGTCTGCATGTGTGACCTAAGACCTTTGTGGAGGAGAACACGGGTGTGTACGACCAGCAGGTGCAGGGTTTTAGAGACTGTGTCCTTTAGAGACTTGTTGTCCTGACTTATCATTTATTGCATACTACAATTTGGAAGTACAGTATAATGCACTAAAACATTTACAGGTAATTTTACTCCTACTCGTCCAATTTTTACTGAAAATTACACAAAATGTGTGTTAATCACAATTTTTGAGAAACACTGCAGCAAATGTAGTCATTTTGGACTGCAATAATCACTAGAAAACTCTGCTTTATGGCATAAATACTAATAATAGGGGACAATCAAAAACTCCTATTTCCTTCAAAATGAAATTAAATAGTGGATAAGGTGAGAATAGATTTGGTATAGCAACAGATACTGTAAAAAGAGATGATGTACTGTATATAAAGACACATGGCAATGCATCATGGGAACTGTTCTAGTAAATAAATAGGCTATTAACCCAATGTTTGAAGGAATTGCATGGTTGTATTGAGATTAAAACAGCATTGGATGGCTTGACCAGGAATGACTTTTCTATATTTCAGAGAACCCAGACTTTCTCACTTTTACATCCTGTCAGAAAGAGTTGGTCTCAAGGGCTTTTGGCTATAGCCTGGAGATCTGATATACATAATTAAATGTAATGTCAACTAGTGGTGTAACAGTTCTGAAACCGAGACCGGAACCGCGATACAAATGTCCACAGTCTCGAACCGCGGTCCGCGTCACACACCCCCAACCCACTGCAGGTGCAGCCTGTTGAGCACTATTAATTTACTAATGTAACAAACAGATTTTTCATTTCACAATTAACACTAGAACCGCGGAGACTTTTTCTATAAAGGCTATTAACGCCAAGCTACATAGCCTACATAAATTTGTTCTCAATAATGGCCCATTAAGCCTTTGTCACTATGATGTTGGGGGGTTGAGGGAACGAATCTATTGGCCCATTGTACTCTCAAACTGAACAATGTGAAATAATATCAAAACTTTATTTAGAAATATAGCGAGGTGTAACTTAAGTGTCATTTCACTGATACATGCAACGCACACACGTCTTAAAATATGGACGGAGGCTGCGACATGCTCTGCTGTCTTGGTGTCCAGTTCCATTCCAAGTTCTGTAGCATTTCCAAAGCCTCCTGGGCATTAGTCTTGCTATGTCTGCTTGTCATTGTCTAACTCTTCCCAATGTCTTTAAAATGAAGCAGAAATGAAGAACAAGCTAACTCAAACCGTGCTCAAGCAATTACAAAGGCAATTGGGGTTTTCGTGGCACTTGATATGCGCCCTTTTTCAGTTGTTGAAAACAACAAATTTCACAGATCAAAGGACCATGTTCTTTTGTATTACAATTAGGACACTTTTATCCAAAGTTACTTACTATTACATGCTGATATTACTGTGTTGTTTTTTAAAGGATAACCTCTGTCCGTCGATTCTGTGCTGTTAGGAGGACTTCATTGCTGTGCTCTGCTGCTCTGACTAAACCTGGTTTAAAAGTGTGTTTGCCAGGCACCGTTGACTGATTTATCGATATGCAAAGGTCACCGCAGCAACGCTCAGTGAAAATAGCTGGCTAGCTAAATGACCGCCTCATTACACAGAGTCAGTGTACTCTCATGAAAAGCCCAAACCTGGTTCATTTGTCTTTTTCTTTTAATACCCTCCCTCTCTCCTCTATCTCAAGAAATGAATCTGCTATCGACCAGATGGCCGTCCCACCATTCCCCACCCCCCCGCCCCCCATTGTCAGCCCTGCAAAGCTGAAGGTGAGAACACACACATATCATAATCGGGGAGGGGGGTAATTTAACCTTTCACACTTAATGCCAGAATTATGTTGCATTCTGTCAAAAATGTATAGTGATTTTGTTTATTTTTCTTGTGTGAAAGTATATTGTAGAATAGATCAGTGATTCCCACCCAGGGTAATTTAATTTACAACATTTATTATTAGTTAGTTATTAGTTTTTATTAGTATTAGTATTAGTATTTTTTAATTACCAGTATCATTTGACTGAGGGAAAATCATTGACAGACTTCCAGTTAAGAAATCTGATTTCCTTTGGTGAATTGAAATCCCGGTTGAAAGACTTGGAATTAGAATCTATACATTTCTGAAATAATTAGATTCCTTTAAGTCTTTGTACCAGTTCTATTTTATGTGGTCTTATTGTTATATTTTAATTGTGTATTTTAGAGTGTTTTGAATGTGTTTATGGGTGTGTTTAGTGTTCATATCTGTAACTCTACCCTGTCAACATGCTGCTATTTTAGCCAGGTCTCTCTTGGAAAAGAGATTTTAATCTCAATGAGATCATCTGGTTAAATAAAGGTTAATAATAAATAATGTAATAATAGCCACTTTCATTAAATTAATTTGAATGTTTTTTATTGCCCGGTTTATATCAGTTTAATTAACAAATTCAGGATCATACTGGTAATGTGTGATAGGGAGTACTTATACTTTATATGTGAAAGGCTATGTGTGAAGAGCTGACGGGAGTACAAGACAATAAAGAAACACTGTTCTAGACAAAGCGATTATCAATAAGACCTCATACTGCTTCAAATATTTCGGGGGGGGGGGGGGGGGGGGGGTTTAAAAATGGCGGCCACCCCGGGAAAAAAGAGCCCCCCCAGCGGGGGGGTTCATGGCGGATAAAATATAGGTGTTAGCCCCCCACTGTCC
>JAOEHI010037460.1:0-22796 GCA_025447815.1 Percopsis transmontana | reverse complement strand
CACACACACACACACACACACACACACACACACACACACACACACACACACACACACACACACACACACACAGGCAGTGTCAGAATTCTCAACACTACTATACTACTCTATAATACCCTATAAAGTATGCAATTTGAGAATGAATATTGTAGTATTTGAGTTTAGGATGTGAACAATATCTGCCATCCGTACAGAATCAAGCATTTCCGTGTTCCACAATGCTTTGTGCCTTGACGTCATCAACAATGGAGCGACGGTTAATGTACATGTATTTTGTAAAGAAATGTATGTTCATCTTTTTACCACGCCATTTAACAGACACCACGTTTTTTTATACATATATTTGTTTAATAAAAGATTTGTTTATTTTATTGTCTCTGAGGATGCGAATGAAGCGGAAGGTTAAGAATGGTCGCTTCTGTTGGCATTGTGACTGTCCACCAAGTATGGTGGTATACGTACTGATAGCATTGTGATAGGTGATACATATTCAAGTACGCAGTGCATTCTAAAGAATTTGGACATGGCCAATGGCTCTAATACGACACTGAGCATCTCAGTCTGTTCAGCGCTGTGCTCTTAATCTATATCTCTGCTATCGCTTCTCTCACTCACTCTCTCTCCAGCCTTTCACTGAGTTCCCTTTGCCTGTCAGTCATTCTGCTAAAGGCTGCTATTCATCTAGCCACAGGTGCGCCGAGGTTCCATGCGCTCAACGAGACCACAGCCGCACTCATTGGGCATGGAGCTGAACACATCAGATCAATCACAGAGGCCGTTGCCAAGCCAGGGGCTGACAGCTCCTCTGGCTGGCATTTGGCAGAGATGACTCAGTCGGGGACACGAGTGTAACGCTCAACAGCTGTTACAGCTAGGGCCCCGCCACAGCAACTCCCTAATTAACTCCCTAATACTTTGCTGCAGGACAGGTAACCAGAGGAGAGGGGAGGAGAGGGGAGGATGTTCCCAGCAGGGGTTTACGTGAAGGGGTGGCAGTAGAGATGGGTTCATCCCCATGTGGATGGATTAACATCACTAGCAGTGAAAGAAAAGTGCATTAAAGGCAAGGTAAAGGTAAAGTAAGGTAAACTATTAGGTAAGGTAAACGCACCCGGACTGCCTTAGTCTTACTATCACAGCTGAATACCTGTGATGAGAAACGGCACCATGGCCATTTGAGGACAGATAGCAGATATCATGCAGACACATGGTAACAAATTACTCAGCAACAAGGACCATTTATGTTCTATCTCAGGTTGAATCGTCTCACCTTTCCTCAACAACCCTACCCCCTTCATGGTCCACAAAGAAGAGTACTGACTCAATATTGCCTTTGACAATTCTGAGAAACATCACAGATGCCCTCCCCCTTCAGACGAGCTTAATTATTATTGGTATATTACTGCTATGGGTCGTTTATATTTTTTAAAACCCTACTTTTCAAATGATCCCCTAATTAGCCTAAGCCTACCAATAGGTATAGTATGTAACTGATGGCATTTTAAATGTTACTAAATGCGTTATTATGGAAATATGAGCCAAAAGATAAATATTGAAGGTTGAAGTTGTGACGAGCTTGATGACATTTAATGAAGTGAACTGAAAATGTTTGTTTAACAGGTATGTTGTTCTGTAAGGTCAAATAGTCACATCAAGTGCCACTTATATGATGATAAATGTACGCTATATGTATGTACTGGGTGCAGAAAACATGAAGGCTATGGAGGATGACTTCAATGGCCCACATAAGTGTACATAATTGTAAAGTCCCGGTTACATCATACAAAACATGAATACAATGAAATGAACTGCTGAGACTCATTAATCAAACAAGAGCCAAGGCAATTGAATGGATTTAAGTGAGTGCCTGGCTCCTTTATAAAAAAAAAAATAGATCTCCAGACAGCTATTTGCATCATACGGTGTGGGCTAATCACCAAAAAACAAAATATTTTTTGAGAGACGCACACACACATGCACACACCCACGCACGCGCACACACACACACACACACACACACACACACACACACACACACACACGCACACGCACACGCACACAGACAAGGATGCATTCGGTGCATCTAAACAGTATGTGATGGGCTTCATGGTGATGTGACATCATCACATGTTGTCATGGTAACTTCCCAGGGGCTACAGAGGGGGAGTAATACTTGCAGAATATAATAATATAAAAGGACACAAAACCCAATCAACTCCCCTTCATATCACTCCCATCTGGATCTGATGGGAGCACAGGATGGGCCAGCATCTCTGGCAATAAAAGGTAGGCATGTCGCACAAGGTTAGAGGGGCATTGTAAGGTTTCCATGCACAGCAAATTGAAAGCTGCAGGGGGGGGGGCTACGTCCATAGGAGGCCTAACATATATTATCCTAACCTTAACCTAAATAAACCGTAGCCTTATTAGCTGTTGTTAACCTAACCAGAACTGTGCCAGAACATAACGCCTAAACATTACCACAATTTCACCAGGAAATTCCAGAAAACAGCTTGGAAATATAACCCAACCACCCTAATAATAACGCCCAAGGGGGGTTGGTTCCCTATTTTTGCAATGAATAGCCTCCAAGAAGGAACTCATTATCAAGGCAATGGGAATTGATCTTAGATTTATAGATTAATACAAGTTTGTCGTGGAATATAAACATGTAGATAAACATGTAGTGGTTAGGATGGTCGACTTTGTGACAAAAGACCCTGGAGCACCATCCTTGAGCCATTGAGCACCTGTTCCTTAATACCTAATCCCAATTACTGTTGTTTTTTCTATTTATAGGTTGGTTAAAGTGTATCTGTTTTGAGAATTAAAGCTAAAACGACACATTATTTTGTTTTTGTTGGGTTGGAGAGAAATTGGCAATGCGGCAGACCGAAGGTTCTGCCCAGCTGGATTCCTTGGACATACAAGTGGCACACAGTACAGTCTCATCAACGCAACCTCTGTGATTTGCGTTTTTTAAATATATAAATATGCCCTCTCTGCACCAGATTTTGATTTGTTACCATCAGACCCATTTGTATAAAGTGTGAGACTGGTCCAGCTGTGAACTTTGTAATTAGTACACATTGGACAGTGAGAGTGTATCTGCTAGGATTCATCTTAATGTCGGATATAATACTATGTGCTGATTGAATGTTTGTTTATCCGTACCATTTTCTAGAAATGGCGAATTTATTTGATTGCAGCTTCAACAACTAGCTTCATGTAAAATAATCAACCATGACACATAACTTATTATGGGAATGAGAGCACACACACACACACAATTCAGCATGTTCACACTTATAAATAATCAATGAGCAATTTGATTGCAGTATGACCAGGTAATTGAAACCACATCAACTCAGATAGGAAGTTAAGGTGAGGGCATAGCAAACACACACAGACACACACACACACACACACACACACACACACACACACATTGATTTAAGCCCATCAGCCGAACTTAATGGATGGAAAGAAAAACAAACCCTACATCCTACTGTTGCATTTTAATATTTGATGTTTTTACACAGCTGGTTGTGGGAGGCCGTGGTGGCCTGTAAAAGACAGGATTTTATTTACACTCATACATCCACACACACGTGTGTGTGCACACAGGAAGTGCAGTATACTATATATGATCCATCAAATCAGTGGAGCGTGCGCTATGTTTCGCCCAGCTGAGGCTGAGTGGTATTTTTGGGCAAAGACTCATTTCTGTTCACAGGCAAGGAACATACAGCACAGCACAGAGCAAAACAACACAAGTGTACACTTGTACACACATTTTTTTACGATTGCTAATGCACAATTTTGAAAACAGGGCTCATCTTGTCAAAACATTACACAAGATTCACACAACCACACACACACACACACAGTATTTAGGCTGCTAGCAATTATTTTTATGGATTGAATGATGATTTTTTTAGAGGGATAAATTGAGAAATGTATACTGAAAATGCAAAGTGAAGTAACCATGATGACATAATGCTGTCCTTATTCTAGGAGAATGTTGTTTGCTTGCAAGAGCTGGTGGCTAACCAGTTCAACTGTTGACAAAGTTTTATTCCTTGAGTGACAGGTTTCACTATCTGTGTGTTATTTTAAAATTTTGTGTGTACGCAATTGTAAAAAACTGTAAGCAAGCAGCAGGAAGTAAGTATATATACTCTATACTCTTTCTAGTTTATAGTTATGAATGCATTATACAAAACAATTAAATAATTAAACCATAATGTACTGTATATTTCCACTGCAATTCAGTTCACTTTAGAGGACAAACCCACTCTGTCACGTTGGAAACATCACCTGAAGAGTCACACGACAAGCTGCCACTTAAACTAGCTAACACAAGGACACAAGTTCGCAGGTCAGCACGGGAAAAAAGAGAATTCTGGCTGTCAAAAAACTTTGCACACATCAACCTCACCCTTGTTCATTTTAGCAATCCTCCATGTCTTTTGAGGTGTTATCAGTATTCTGGAGATAGCACCTCACATTATGCGGCGGCAGCTAGCCTGGCATTATCTGCGCTTGTGACAGATCGGTCTGCCATTGCGGCTGCCACAGCGTGGCACACATTAACATTGAACAGCTTGTGTCCTCTGAGAATACAAGGAGAGTCGGCAGCCATGAAGGGAACTTGGAATACACCTGTCATTGCCATTGGCTCACCACATGAAACCCAGGAAACCCACCTCCTGAACCCCCTCCCCAAAAGATGTGGAGGTATTATAACAAAAAATTATGTACTCACATAATTGGATGCCAGATCCGGGTGTAGATAGTCAATGCCTGAAATGATTCATATGAATAAAAACATTAAGGCTAGGCTTCACTGTAAAACCTATAAATGTCGTGTCAAGGTTCATTAAATGTTTAAAACAGTATCTACCTATTATTAGCACAACCTAGAATACTGACTAGGTATCACAGGATGATGCCAGAATCCTTTTATAATTTTCTTATTGTCTTTGTTTTCATCACAATGATATCCTAAGCTGACGCAACAGTACAGCTCTGTAATGTTTTGATTAGTTGTTGGACAACAATAGAGTTCTATGACTTCCATGCAAGAGCTATGTCTGCCGTTGGATACACAGAGAAGGCTTGCTAGTATTAGGAGGAGAACGTTGTAGTTTTTGGTAATTTCATAGGTTATGCTACATAATAATGACAATGATACATAATACTAAATATAATATAATATATAATAATATAATATAAAATGGAATGATGTATGACTGTAAGCCAACCTACACTATTCAAGGGGCCACCATATTTACTGAGTAGTCATAACTTAAAGTTGTTTGTTTAATAGCCATGCTATTATTTTAATTTGCAGAAAATGTTAGTATACTTAGAAAGTTAATAAGTAAAATTAAATTCAAACTACACAAGCATACATTAGTTGTGCAAAACAATCGTCAACACCGACCATCATCCATGATTGCGATGGTAACTCCTTTCCCTGTGTAGCCCAGTGTCCAAGCCTCAGCCACGTTCAGGTCCAGTCCAGGGGTTCCATCAGCTTGGCCTGTGTTTATCTAATCAGTATGGAGAACAGCTGTATCACGCTGCACCCAGGTTAGCCTCCAGGAGTAGCGATGTGAAAATGCCATGGTAAATGCCAACGATATGGCACTTGCCACAATGCTAATTTGACACAGCAAAAAAATGCTAGCTTAAAAGTCATGTATGGCATGCAATTCAGAATAATCAAGGATGGGGAAAGCTAGCTGGAACGATAGCAGCGATTTGGTGGTGTAGACAATATTGTCTGGGCTAATTAAAGGTACTGTAGTGTCCCCAGATCCCTACATATCAGCCCCAGCTTTTTTTAGTGTTTGTCCACTAAAGTGTGGCCAGGTGTCGCGGGGAGGCGTAGAGAATGCTGTGAGCCTACCACAACCACAAAAGGAATTCTAGACAAACATCAAGGAGTGTCCCATTAAAGAAACCATTTTGATTCAGGGAACAGCGGTGCATATGTCAGGCCTTAGCATAATTGAAGCCTGAGAATGTGTGTGCGTATGCTGCTAAAGGTCGGGCGGGTAGAAGACAGCTTCTTGGCTGATTACTCACCAGGTACCACTGTTTGGTGAATAAAGGGTCACTCATGTTGACTTCGATGTCATTGATATTTCTGTAGCCCCGCTTCTGGCGGCTGAAGCCCTCCTGTTCAATAACATTCTTCACCTAAGGAAAGAGGGCATATAGACCTCAAACAAGGCCATGCTATTGATATTCACACAGACAAATGAGCCTCGGGAAGAAACATCCCATTCGGCGACTCACGACTAGGACTAGAAATAGAACTATTTTTTCATTGCCAGTATTGTGTAGGAGTGCCTTGACAGCGGTGCCCGCACCCACCCTCCTCCTCAAGCTGCATCTGTAGTGGACCATTAAGAGACTGAGGCAGGGAAATTGAGAGTTTTCTTCTCCTCCTCCCAATCAGGAGCAATGCAGCTGCAGCCCAGACGCCTACTCCTGTCTCATCTGAGTCATCTGAGATAGGGCTTTTTCCCAGAACAAACAGGCCTCTACAAAGAGGACATCCACACTTACCAATTCACCTTTATTAGCATCAATGTGTCTATAAATTATTAAAGCCAATGCACAACAGAAACTGGCATACAGTATATAATAAACTCACTGAAAGATGATACTGATGTAAACCAAAAATAAGCATTTCGGTTTGTATTAGGATCCCCATAAGCCAATGTATATACATCAGCTACTCTTCCCGAGGTAAAGCAGGATAATACATGTACAGTAGAGGATGAAGAGGAAAGTTATTACCTAAGATACTACTTGATAATCTTGAAGTACGTACTGTGTGCTGTATATGGTGGGAAAGTTTATTCATAATCGATTTTAGCACAACAGTGCATGACGGATTCGGTAGTCTGCTTTTAGGGTCTCCAACTTCCAAGCAGCCACCTACTCTGCGTCAGTAGTACCAGACAGTCTGTCCTTTGCCATTCTTTGTCGTCAGCAGCCCTGACGTCACTGTTGTTGTTGGTGGCTGGCTGCTCTAGCTGTTGCTGTTTATAACGATGACCCTAGTTAGTGAGCGCCTTCGCAGCGTGAGCTAACAGCAGGTGTAGCCAATAATGTATATCTGGCTCCTAATCAGCCCGATATCATGCAGCTGGGCTCCCTATCAGACGAAGCCAGACCGGCTCTCTCACTGACTGTGCTGCCAACCCCCACCCCCACCCATGTTGCATACATTAAAGTGGTTTCTCCCATGTTCCCTGTGCAGTGAATTTATTTTATCGAACCAGTGGGTTGATGTTTTATATTTTAAACCATTTTGAATAGGAGTGTCAAATGATCTATGTTTTACTAAGATTCAGGAAATTAATGTCACACACACAAAAATCACCATGAAACAGGGCTGTCAGTCCATTCACTTCCTCTCTGGGAGTTTACAGATTGGTGGGACAACACACATTATAGACCGGTATGTAATCAAATTCTGATTTATGAGAAAAAACACAATGTATTCAGTGCATCCAGACAAAGGTAGGCACTAGAAACCTTACCATAGAGTGTTAGCAGAGGTAGAGGAAGGTGAGGTAATTTCATTTGCGTTAGACCATGACCACAAATGAACCTTAGTGTTTGATTTTCTCTACAGAAAAAAAGGCTTTACCTGGAGAGGGTATCTCCATTCAAACCTCTCTGCTCAGTCACCGATGTCCCAAGGACAATGTTATTTAGTTTACGCTTCAAGGAGAGACTCTTCACTCTCCTTGAAGAGTCTCTCTCTCTTTCTCTCTCTACTTTTTCTTGCCTTTGCTTCTAAGATCTATATTCAAATGTATTCCACAGGTTTGTCTCTGCAGCTATTATCCAGTGATGCTTTACAGAAGACCTTGGTAAGTTGTCATCAGCACCACCACTGAATTCTAAAACCACTCTTTTCACCTTCTGCCTTGGATATTCACTCAATTAACTGACAAGTAGCTTTATATATATATATATATATATATATAAAAAAGATTTACAGACAACCAGGCAGACAGAAGTATTGATTTATGATACTAAACCAACATTTGAATGTTGAATAGAATGAAAACTATAAATGTATAACGTATAATGTATGTATCCAGTCAAACTAATGTAAACACCATGGCGATGATCACTGGATAGCATTGGAAAATGTGTAATGAAACACACATTACAAAACAATGTGCAGTTACATTTTATCATTCCGTCGCACAGCTACACATAGGAGGTCAAAACTCAAGGCCACCCTTTAAAATACAAGAGGATGCTCATTATTGCCTTTAAAGAGACAAAGCCTATTCCCCCGGCTGTTTCTTTCACTGCATGAGTGCAGCAGTCAAGAAAGCAGAGATAAATCGACGCAGCAGTAAATATTTCAACAACAATGTCTTTGTGTTTTTTCTATGAGCTTTGGAAAACTAATATTAAAGCCCTTTTTTTCTCACCACCCGCATGCTATCTTATCAAATAACTAAATTACTACCATTGTCATTGCAATTTGAGGACTTGTTTTTGCCGAGACATTTTAAGAGTTACAAATTAAGCTATTTCTTCTACTCCCTGTCCCCCAATATCTCTCTCTTTCTCTCTCTTTCTCTCTCTTTCTCTATCTCTGTCTCTCTCTGTCTCTCTCTCTCTGTCTATCCTCCAGCACAGGGAATCTGGTGTCTCCCCCCGGTCTCGGCCCAGCGTGTCACACCGCCCCCTCGTATCATCAAACAGAGTCTGTGCATCACCTCCCTCTCTGCCTGTATGGGCAATGCCTGCTCACAACCCTGTTGGCTCAGGTCCCCTTCCAATAACACAGCCTTCCCCTTGTCTCTCTCAGTCATGTCAAGCTCACGTTTTTAATCAAATTTCGTCTGTCTGCTTCAGCTTCCCAGCATGCCATGTTTTTTTTAAAGTTATTAGCCGCCTGCTCTATAATTAGAAATGACAGACAGATGGATGGATTTGTGAGTGGGTGGATGGATGGGTCCAAAATGCCTGACAAATGGTCAGATGTCTGATCCCTTTAAGACAATAATAAAACATGGTTACTTTAAAAGTTGGTTAGCTTACATAAAATGTAACACAGTATATCCTTTCTGAGAGGCCTCCACACAAACAAATCGGTTCCGAATTGAACAGGTCACATAATAATGAATAGGAGAGCTATGAACATTTTTATTTCATTAATCAGGGTGACAGTTGTACAAGCAACATTAACCCCCCACCCCGCACCTAGACACTTTTTAAGATCTGCATAAAATCTGAAGTCAATAATAATGCTATGTTGCATTGTAGCATGTCAAGCATCTGATTAAAACCCTGTATTTCAAAGCTGAACCTACCTGTCAATGCCGTCTCACTTCAATTAGCCGTATTAGCTCTGTAGAGTGGCTCACATTTATTTTCATTAGCACCTCTCTTGACCACAATTACAGAGGGCAGTTCATTGTCTGAAGCAGGATATCTATCCTCTGCCTGCAGCGGTGGACAGTTTCAAACACTCGGAACACAGCTAGGTTCTCCCACACATTCAAAATGAATGAATGAATTTAAATCAAACACAACCTGTATGTTCTTAATATTGTACTCTATATGTGAATAACATCAGAGCACCAGAACAACTTAAATGAGTCTGATGTTTCTGAAAACTGTGTCCTTCACCTTTGGTTCAACGTAAATCAACCTCTGCACATTGAATTGTCAAATGATCTGTCCATTATTCAGTTTAATTATGTGAAAGAACAACCTGTAATTTTGATTCGACAGAAGACGACAGTTCACCTTTATCACCAGGGTGTTTGACGGGGATTATTTCCTGCTCCTAAATGCTGTTCCACTGAGATTAATCATTGTCTCTGACCACTCATTATGGATGCTAAATCAACACAATACGAGAGTCACTGCAAACCAAGGCCTCTCAACATGGAGCGAGGGAGAGAAAGAGGGAGAGATACTAGCAGGTCAGTACGATTCTTTTGACAGGCCATTTTTGTGAGTATTTCAGAGTAATGGCATGAATGTGCACGGAGATGCGCGTACTCTTACCCTGTGGTCTTGCTGGAGACGCTGTCTATGGCGGGTACTGCGCTTGCTTGGCCTCTTTACAGTGTCCTGGGGATAGAAATGAAAAAGGCCCTCTCCGAATGGCAGCTAGGAGGACACAAAATGTGAAAGGAGGAGAGATGAGGAGTGAGAATATTTATATTACATTTAAATATAATAATTATATATGATAGATATAGCACGTGGGCAAAAGTCAAAACATGGCGGATAAGGAGCTAGCAGCGCCGAGGATAAGAGAAACGAGGTCACGAGGCAGGCCCAAGTTGAAGGGAGAGTACCCTGGTCTATTCTAGTACAGAATCTATTTTAAGGCAAAGTGCTGCACTAGAACCCAACATGATGAATTGCAACGGCAGGGAAATGAAATGCATCATTGCCAGCTTTCCCAGAGGCACCGTGCATAGACTAAAGACCTCCTTACGCTTAAATAACAACACAGGCTACAACAGGTCAATCCTCACAATAAATGTTTTCAGATGTCTCTGTCAGATAGCATGCGAGAAAAAGGAAATATCATTTGTAGGGATGAAGGTTGCTCTTATTGTCATTTTATACAATCTACCGTGTAGTGAGTGATGTTGTTTTAATGAATAATGGAAAAACTAAGAGCTGTATGTCCGGGTCTTGTTAATTAAGAAACAATGGCGATAATTCAAACTGCACAAGCATTGTTTAATGATGCATTTCCCATTAAGACAAATATAGCTGCCTCTTACATAACCTAGGAGGCAGGGAAGGAGTGTATGGGGTGGGGAGGGGGGTGAATCTAGTGCTTTCAAAAAGAGGAACAGCTACTGGCGGATGCCAGGCTGTACCAATGATGGTATACTGAAGCCACATAACAAACCATGATGGATTACAGATGGGGTGCGTACGTTGTCAAATAGGCTTTTGTAGGCTTGTGGAGGTGAAAATTAACATTCAGAACCGCACCAGCACCCCCCTCACCCCCCCATGTTCTAGCTACGCCTCACTAGACAAGGCTTCAGCCAATTGCGCCCCAAAATGTATTTTGACACGTGACAAGACACACAGAATCAGGAAATTATTTCTGTGGCTCAGGTATAAATGGCTTGTTATAGTTTTGATGTGTGGTGATGGGTTCTGATTTGCCGGGCTGTTAAATAACAGTGATTTGCATTGGCTTAGCTAAGTAAAATGCCATGGCCCTAATATGTGTGTGTGTGTTCCCCTAGTATATTATTCAGTGTGGATTCTGCTGTTACTCTGACTTTCTATGAGAAGATTCCCCAGACTAAATTGGTCATATTTTCAGTTATAAAATCTCAAGCTTTTATATTGTGAGTGGGATTCTCTGTGATGGCTTAGTTGTATCTACTCTATTATGTCTTTATTTTAACGTATTCAAAAGGACACTCGTAATAAAAGAGTTTAATTTAAGTAATTCTGAGAATAATAGCACACCCAAAACGGAAAACCTAATGTGTTTCAAAGCAGGCAATTTTCGCAAAGATGCCACATTAGTGAGTCCCTAGGGGCCATAACCCCTAGGACATCGGTATTAGCAGGGATGACGTCATGTAAAACTAAAGTCTTGACCAGGCTTACTGTGTAATTGGTTTTTGTAATCAATAGGGCTTTGTCGTAAAAAAAAAAATAGGTTGTAGTAATGGTGGATTTATTACACGTAGCCTGTAGCGGTAGATCCAACTCACCCACACTATAAAATACTAAACATTTCTGTAATTGGGCAGGGATTATGCATAATAAAAGTTGTCTGTATCATGAATAATTCTAGATCTTGTGGCCTACTCGCATCTTATTTTTGTTCCTACCTTTCGAACACTGTGGAACCCGTGTTCTGTGGCAACTTGGCGCGCTTCATCCTGTGCAATTTCATGCAACTGAACTAGAAGATGGTTTGTAAAGATCCCCTCTTCTGCAGCTTGCGTGGCGAAAAGCAACGCGTTCAGCAAAACAAATCCAACGGCTGTCCCATATTGGGGAGGTCCGTACATCGTGTCTGCCTTGTGTCAACGCGCCTGGAGTGAATGCAGTGTGCGGGATGCTCCTCCTCGGTCGAGATGGGTCGAATCAAAGCTTTTGCTGGTACATCTCCCCGTCTTTGACTGGTGATGAGGATGCTAGAAGTTGGACGGCTCTATCGACGTGTCTGCTGTGGTTCAAGTAAAGACGTGTTGTGAAGCAATCCTGCATCCTCAGCTTTCTCCTATTTCATCTGTTATTCATTACCTCCTTCGTTCGGGTCCTCTCTGCGTGACGTTCCTCCAATAGGCTACGGCGGGTGTGTCCCTACCTCTCTCTTTCTACCTCTCTCTCTCTTTCTGCCTCTCTCTTTTTCTATCTATCGCTCTTTCTCCGTCGCCAACCGAATGCCCAGCGACACTTTCAGGACCCTGGAGAATTCCTCTCCCTCGGGTTGGTGTGGATGGCTTCCATACTGTGTACGCCTGGACACTGAAGGATTTTGGCAACACTGACTTCTGTATTCCATTCAGAGATGATGGAGTAAAGCATGTGGACCTTTGCCTCCATTGTGTAGTGGAATGTGTGAAAGGTCCTTTTGGTCTGTTAAGTGGTTATTGGAACGAGAGAGCAAGTTATTAGGCTAAAGTACAATTATAGTGCAAGTGCTCTCACAGGAATTAGTAGTAGAACGCAGGAACATGACAGCTGCCCTACCTTCATTCTCCAGATCTGGTAAGGACAGATAGGTTGATGTCATGTAACAGGGAAATTAATGTGGGGGAGAGGAAGAAATGTAATATCATATAATTTTTAGGCTGATTAATGACTTTGCAACCTACAGGCAACATGCACTTAAGCTGTTCGTTGGCAAGCATGTGAAAGAACCTCAAACAAGTGTTTGCCTTTTCTTATATTGGGCCCATCTAACAATAAACTGAATCACTATCTCGCACAGTCCATAAATGTACACGTTATCTGTTTACATGGGTGGACTTATTGCAGTGGGCTACATTTCTTTCTGTACTGTTAAAGCTCAACAGAGACATTTACAGCCCCTTCAGCACAGCTGATTCTGTCAGCCACGAAAACCAACGCATTACCTGTTGAGAGAGCAGGTGTCACACCATAGTTATAGTCATGTGATCTTTTTACATTATATAGCCTATACTACTTCAATAACACCTTTTGTACAGTGATCATTCGAATATTACAATGTCAAGGTCCTGGCAATTACAGATTACCCGCAAACGGTGGAGCAATTTGTTTATAATACCCTAAAATACGTGTAATATCCTTAGTCTCCCAAACTATTTGTGAATAAATTAAAAAGTCTCACCAAATAACTGTACAACAGGATATATATGTAAACACTTTTCTAAAAAGCTAACCTTAACAATGACTGTGTGCATATTGTTTTGCATTTCAGAAAATCATAGAACAAAGCACACATACTGTTGACCTATACTGTCTGTATATTCGTAGAGGCGTAGAAAAAGAGAGAATCCACTTTGCTAATGACTGTTTCTATTCTCCCTGTAGACGTCCTCCCACACACCTGCTAATGCTGTGGCAAGAGAACGATTTATTTAGACTGGGCAAGCCAGAAATTTCCCAACCCCCCCCCCCCTCCAACAATTCTGCTCAGCTGTCTCTAGCAACTGAGCCTCATTCCTGTTGCCATCGGCAGACACAGAGGTGCTACCTGTATAGTATGTTCTCCTAATTTTCTGCTTGGTCATGCCTGAAAAGAATGAACAATAATTTCTTCTCTGCGTGAAGGCATTGCCGTTGCCTAATGGCATTGTAGTAGGAGGCCATCAATTTTGCACCATACAGTAAGTATTTTTTCAGTAATTTGTGTATACAGTAGCCTATATATAACGAGAGGTTTAAGGTGCTGCACAACAAAAGACACATAACATTTAAGTAAAATTGCAATTTTTAAATTCTCTCTTTTGATATGAAAATATATACTGTAAATCAAAACAATAGGCTATATATTATTTTGACTGTGTTTTGAAATAAAAAAAAAAGGTACAAAATATTTAGGAGATGCACATAAAAATTGTATCTAGGCAGAGGACAAAGTGACTGTTAACGCTTATGTTACTCTCCAAGAACATCACTTCAACACAAAAGATGGCCTTTACCCTGCTTCTGTATGTCTGCTGCGCATTTGAAGTACGGTGATATAACAGATTTGCCTGAACTATGCCTGTGCCACGCTAAAATAATCAGACTCGTAATGATTTAGCTTAAGATACTTTCTATACAAAAATGCAGTTTGACTTAAAAAATTTAATCAGGGATTTCAAGTTGAATAATGAAAACATTTGTAAATGGATTTACAATTACCGGTAGGTCATTTAGCAGACGCTTTTATTTAAAACAACTTACAATTGTATGCTGCTATTACATGGAGAAGATTGGGGTTAGGCATCTTGCTCAAGGATGCTTACAGGTAGGCCAACTCTGGGGCTCGAACCCACAACCCGCCGGCTGGGAGTCCAACACCTAGACCACTAGACTATCCTGTAATTAAACATGAGACAATAATTTACAAAGAAGTGTACAGTATCTCAACATTACTGAAGAGCTTTAGGCCCAGCTCTTTACCTCAATAAGCCTGTATAAATCCATTTGAGTCAGTGTTTGAGCAGGAAAACGAGGTACAGCTGGAGAGGCTACAGCTGGAGAGGGCGGAGGCTGAGCCCCATTCACACATCACACACATAAATACACCAACCAAAAACATTGCCAGGGCCTTCGTTTTACTCCTATAGCTTCTGCAGATTTCATCTGATCAGTCGCATACTTATAATCTTATCACCTTAGCATTTTGTCTGCATGAATAAAGGATCCTAGAGATATCCCATTGTTGCTCTGCTGCATCACATGTTGAATTACAGTAATCCACACGACCTTCATGTGCGCACATTCAATAAGATATCATAACATTGGAGGTGCAAACATATTATGCCTAACGCTGCTCACCAGTTGCCCGGGAAACCACAAATAAAAAAGTACATAAGCCTGTGAAATCTGAAGCCATTGTAATTTTCCTCTCATCTACAGACAATGGTTTCTTAGAAATAAAGAGCTCAAAAGATGGAAAATTACGAGACACAGAGAAAGGCCCGGAGAGAGAGACAGAGAGATTCTTATCCCTCCCCTGTCCCTAAGATGTCATTTTCAGATGTAGGGTAGGACTCTGAGTGAGCATAGGATCATGGGTATTACAGCCTCACTGATTGCAGGATGGATAGTGTCACAGAAATGACACCTCTGGTGGCTTTTTTTTCGCTCCCTTTTGGTCTCCCACTTTCACATTCGGCTTTTTGTCAGGATCATAGGACACCGCAGCCTATCTGTGTGTCTCTGGCTTTGTCCAGATAAGACGTGGTGGCCCATAGACGGTGAAGGGGGGCAGATATCAAAACCCACAGACACATAGTGTACAGGGATGGGAAGGTCATAACCTTAACAATGACATCGAATTTCCACACGGGCGTCTTGACATCTCCTGACATGATTCATTCAGTTTTGAGTCCACTATCAGCTGTATACTTAAAAGTAGACCGATTCAGCTAATTTTTCTCTGATAAAATACAGCCCCTTTTATTATATAGAGTAGTTGCAAATCCTTGGCTAATAATTTTCAGACAGTGTCTGGAAAGCCTATAAATTCCTTAGTTTACTGTGTGCTCAGTGAAAGCATTTTGAAAACTGTGTATCCATATAGTACCATTGTTAGCCTTGACATTAGCTGGGGTCCATTCCATTAACATCAAACATTGCATGTGATTGTACACACTGTGCAGCTTCTCACACAAAGGGGAGTAGAGATAGGATCTGCTGGCCAAATATTATTATTATTAGCTGGACGTTTTAAACCTGCATCATAACTTCACGTATTAGCGTCACAGTAATGGTACGCAACTGTACTAGGTTTTTAAGTTTTTTTTTCAAGTATCACCATATCCAAGGGGTGTCATATAGGCTACTGTAGGTTTCTGGGTTGCCCAATTACAATTGATAGTTAGGTCATATTTTACCACACATTAGCTACAGCAATCAAGTGTTTAAAAGTGTGTAAAAGCAAGGGAGATTTGCACAACCTTTAACATGACAGTCCCACCGATTACATAACATTTGTTTATGTGCATTCTCCCTCTCTGGCCTACCTTCCTTGAAACGTTTTTTATTTGAGTCTGCAGGCTCCATGGAGCCAGGGGATGCTGCTATTCCACTGTGACACTGCTTTCTTCAGATCCATCTCTTCCATCAGGCTAGCTGCACAAGCAGATGCAGCTGGGAGCAGAGGGACAACAAGAGGTTATGTTGGGCTTGGTGTGCTATGAGGCATGGCAGACAGTGGCCACTCAGGTGGAAAGCAGGCATGATTTGTCATGGAGCACAGCGCAGTACCAAGGAGGATTAAATTGAACTCATCACTCCCTATCCCTGCTTTCCTCAAACTCACCTCTCCTTATGCGCTGCCCTCGCACTATGTCCTGCAAAACAGCTTGCCATTTGACGCTTCCTCTCCCCTCCCTCAATCCTGTTTCCCTCACCCTATTTAGTATATCCCATCTCCTCTATCATACGCCAAATTGTCTTGCTAGAATGTAAGTGCTGTTCACTCTCTGCAAGGCTAAACTGGTGTGGATTACTGTATAACAAAATCTATCTATCTACTGTCTACTATCGATCTACATACCTTTCGACTTTTATTATTGTTTGATAGGCAAATGAAGCAGAAATTGTTAACCATTAAAAAAATTATGGGGAAACTAAATATACTAATGTTTGAGTAAAAAATGTTTCCAAAAGCAACAAATTTCCTCCTGCATACCAATTATTTTAAGAAAAGCCCTATATTCGATAGTGACTGTTAGTTTCTGAAGAGCAGTGAATACATGTATAAGTAATTATGTTATGCAACTCTATATTGTGTTTTACACCTCTCTGTCCCAGTGACTTTGTATAAATCCCATTGTAAATTAAATATGAACTCACTAGGTCCATAACGGCTCAGCATCATTCAGGGAATAAATTCTTCCTTTATTATTAATGATATTTGGCAAACAACCTACCAACACAGCCTGTAGCAGTGCAGCCTCCACAAAGCTTTCCACTCAAATGACGAAAAAGAAAGCAGCGATTAGCCGAGGGAACCAGTGATTATTATTCGACACCCATTCCCGCGATAAATTTAAGATAATTGGAAAGGGAAAAACAAATGTGCATGGAGAGGTGATTCATAATCACCGTAATTTCTTCCTTCTCTCTATTACTTATTCAGAGGTGAGTACTCTCTGTTGCCTAATGAATAGATTGCCTCGGAGGGAATAAAATGACATGCAAGTTCAATCAGAACCTTCTAGAGAGTGAGTGAGTGAGTGTGAGAGAGAGAGAGAGAGAGAGAAAGAGAGAGAGAGAGAGAGAGTGCAAGAGAGTGCAAGAGAGTGAGAGGATGAGCAGGTAATTAATCATTCTGATTTGATTAACTTGCTAACTTGTGTGACTTTGAAGGCAATGTTCAAGGGGAAGCACGCAATCTTTCTTAGACAACATTAAATATAGGATAACAAAACCTTTTTAGGCTACCAAAAAGAACCCTGAGCCACTGTGCATCAAAACTTGATCTTGTCAATGTTGTTGTCGTGTTTGGATTTTGCTCTGTAAATGCCAACATTGTAATGCTGTTGGTCTTTGACAGCAGCTATTATTATTGTCAAAGGAACATCACATATGAACAGAAAATGTCAAGCTGTGCCGTCAGAACATGTGTTGCTGTAGCTCCTGCACTGTGTTTACTGTAACAATACCACTGTACTGTAGTCCTAAGAAATTACTTGCCTTTGCAATTATCATTATCATTATAGGTGGGTCAACTCCATGGATTTGACATGGTACTATGACATTTTAGGCACAGTGAGATATGTGATCGCCATATCGGATTAAACCTTCTTAAAATTCCATGTCCTCAGTATGGGCACATGTATGAAATGTATATCTGACACACTGTGCAAATGTACATTAGCAAGAAAGGTCATTCTTTCCATCTGTTGTCCCTGTGTTGGTACTGGTGAATTGGCTGCAGTTGTCATACGCAAGGTGCTGGTGTGTGTGTGTGTGTGTGTGTGCGTAGAGGGGTGCCCGTGCGTCTTTGAGCCACAATATACACCAGACTCGTGCTCTTGCTATATTATCTAAATTACAATACACATTTACTAATGGGATAATAACACGATGAAACAGCTAAATGAAGACAAATAATCACTACTTGGGCTGCTAAAAACCTGCTCACACTTTCACCTATAGTGCACTCTGTTGTGGCTAATTGCTATAAGCGAAGCGGGCGGGGCAGCTGACCTTGGCAGAATGTGATGACGACGGGGCCGCACCGCGTCAACGGCACAAAGCCTCATGCACTGCCATCTGTGCACGTGCTCTGATGCTCTTTCCATTTCAAAAGGACATTAGCTGGTAATGGTAATGGCATCTCAGAGGTTTCCAAGCCTCCTTCCAGTTTGGCCTCGTAGGCTTCGCCCCCTGAAGAGCATAGTCCATTAGGAAAGCAAACAATGGATCCTTTTCATAGGGCAGACCACGCAGGTTAAACAAAGATGTGTCGTGAGCAGTGAAAGCATTATCGTGCGCTTTGTGTCCTGTTCTTTTCATTGAATGTATACTTAAAGATCAGGCAATATGCTTTTAGTATAACACAAATTGCTAGTTACTGAAAGCACTGGGCAGCAAAGATGGGAGATACAAAGATGTACCTTTGTATGAAAATTGGTGATAAGAAGGAGTGAACAATACCTCTTGGCATTTAGGCGTCAGTTACTCCGGACAAAGGTTACAATGGACACAAAGAAATGCTGTTGAATAGAGAGTGTAACTGTGTTTTGTGTGCGTCTGCACATGTGTGTTTCTGAACACATTACACTGGTGTATTTTTCCTTTAGCTTATGCCTGATTCTTTACAGTTCTGTGTGTGTGGACAAAAACATCATTCCCAGCATGCAGCTTTCGTGGAAACAGCACGGAGCTTGACACCTTAAGGCCAGGTTCTTAGCAGACATGTGAGAGCCTACCTTGGTTAATCCTGCCTGGGATTAGACGTAGCCACAGTTTTCCTTCTGACTCAGGGCCTCATATGGTTACACTGAACATTGAACCAGACAGCAGCAATAGAGTAGAAGTTTATCAAGTGCTAATAAATCTATTCTGTGTAATTATATTTATATGATGTACTGTTTAATTGTGATTGAGACGTATATAAGTATACACCTTTACTAAAGCATATCTTTTCACCCTACCATTAAAATTAATTCACCTCAGAACATCCAGCTCACTCTGGCTCAGATGATGTGAATTAATTCACTAAATACCCCTATTATGATGCACTCGGCCCTTGTAAAAATGGCCTTTGAGGAAACCATGCAAACAAACCACACATTTGCCATTACAACAGGGTCAATAAAGCTACAAGCTGAGATGCATTTAGAGATTCTCGCTGAGAACCTCATTGTTCACTCTACCACTGCGATTTGCAAGGATACACAGGCCAATCAATACAAGGGCCATTAGGTTTAACAAACCTGCCTCGTCTATAAAATGCTCACAGTCTCTATGAAGCGCTCCTCAAGGAAAGCCGGATTCCCTGTGTAAGATAATGGGAAGAAACGGCTTGGAGTTTAGTGATTCCATTGTATAGGTCTGTGTGCTGTATGTCATTTATTTTTAGAGCAGTTTGCATCGCTGTCAGTCAAGGACTCTCGGGCACCATGCTCAGGTGGCTGTAGCACTGAGATATGAAACCTGAAAGAAATAGAAGAAAACCTCATCCATAGCCATTTACCATCTAAAATGATGTACCGCAATGCATCTCAAAGAACTGTGAAGCTTTATCTCTGGAAAACGTCGGAAAAACAATACTAATACACAAAATACTAAACTGAACTTTCATATAAATATACATAAACATGAACACACAGACTTTGCCACACACTATTTTGTTTCACCACTTAATTAACTTTACTTTTGCAATGGGTAATTGGTTGTCATGACAAAAACAAAAACCTGTTCACTGGGAGTACTAAACCTTACATAACGCCCTCTGTGTATTCCTCCTTGAACTTGCCATGTCTCTCAATGAGGAAGGAAACAATGACTTTATCTTGCATTTTGTTGAACTAAAATGTCAGCCTAATTTAGTCGTGAACCATGGTGACTCTGGATAACACGTACCTTGCTAATTGCAAGAATACATTATGACTAACACCCCTGGCAGCATGATATCACACTGCCACCGTTACCAACACAGCCAATGTCTATGTTCTATTCTCCCTGTCGAGTAAAACTAAACTGTTTTGTGAAATTAGTTCAGATTTATAGTTCAGAATACTATTTTGTTTTACTGGCAATGTTCTCCTGTTTTAACTTTACCTTTGCCTTGAGGTTTCCATGTATTCTGCTAGTAGTAACATGAATAGAAATTGTTATGCTACTTTGATGTTTATAAAACATAACAGTAGCATTGCTGAGAACAGGAGGATCAGGTGTGTTTGCATGTCACTCTTTGGACATGTGTGACTAGAGGCTATTTTTTTAACTCAATACAACATGAATGTGAAACACAGAACCGAGCTGGATGGACATAAAAACAATTTCATGCACCTGTCATGATATTGTTTCCCTCTGAGAAAGTACATAAAACAGTAGCAGAAAAGCAGTCAGTGGTCTTATTGTTTTGAACATTGGAGAGCTCTGTATAGAAAGACATACTTCTGCAGTATTAATAGACAACAAAAAAATAAATATCTCGTAATTTTCCGAAATAAATTACACATGGGTTTTTTCTGTCAGTAGCCTAACAGGGTTGTTGGACATGCTGCATGGTGATATTTGTGGGATACTCCAGTCAATTAAATACTGGCCAATACGGCAACACATTTCCACAGACAGATTAGACTTGTTTTGCTAATCAAAACAAGTATTTGCGTGTGCAGTGTGTACGAATTTTAGAACGTTATCAGACACTACATTTTTGTCAAAATGTAAATTTGCTTGATATCTACATTTAGATCAAATGCATACAGGTAGCCTGACTTGGGTGTTTGAACCCACAACCTCCCGGTTGGGAGTCCAACACCTAGACCACTAGACTATTTGTTTCTATTGAACAGAATGAATCATAAGGTGCCAGATCCTCTGCCTTTAGACGTACAGCAACACTGACATGAGAGTCAGGGAGCTGTCAGTCAAACTGGTCTGCACAGCTGTGACAAGAAAGACCTGTGAAGAGGTCCATCAGCCACATTAACTCAAACCACCTGTGTGTGCGGATAGGGGAATCATCAGAAAGATAAGGTTATTCTCATTCTCAAAATATTGTATTCATATCTGAGAAATGGAGCCCAATGAAAAGGCAACAGCCAGGTCAGATTCATTCTTTATCCAGATATTAATATCCAGATACAGCTCGGTTAATCCATATTGATATTGCCTAGATCATATTAGAGAGATTAATCCTCATCTCTTTTATTAGACTTTATAATAGGTTTGCTATACAGTAAGCCTACTTCATAAACCAATGTTTATTTATCTCATCAAGAATACAGGTAGATTTGTGATTTCTGAACTTGTATGGGTTAAAGACGACGCCACAGGTTAATGGCTGCACTGAATCACTCCTGTTATTGTTATTCACTCCCTTTCAATTGGTCATTTTGTGAACTTTGAGGTCGTCATTATCCTCACAGAGCTGTGTTGGCTGCCATTCACATCATGCCATGACTTGTGGGAAGATTCAGTTTGTTTTTAAATGGGGCCATAATGGGGCTGCTCTTACTTTTATACATTGCCCCAACCCACTCACTCACTCACTCACACACACACACACACACACACACACACACACACACACACATGCAAACACATACACGTAGACGCACACACAAAAACCCTTCTCTGAGTCATTATGGTAACCATGGTGAAGAGCATAACAGGGAGAAGACTGAGGGATGTTGGTTCACCGGATAGGTTGAAGAGCTAAATGCGGTTTATTCAGGTGTGACACACATGCGGTATGTAGGTCATTGTTCTTTTCGGAAACAAGCTGGCTGACTGTGAAGACGGAAGTCTGGAAGAATTTGATCACATTCACACACACACATTGATCCATTTGAAGAGAATGAGGTGTTGATTATGTCTGTATGTTAAGGCTGTCAAGATAACATTTTCCTGGAGTAGGTCACAAAGATTGTATAGATGGATTCACTGGACAATATATTTTCTAATACCGCAAAAAATAAACCATTTAGGTCGATAATAGTGGCTTGAATTGTATAAGGATAACATACAGTAAGTGGCATTTTCGATGCTGTATAAAAGAAAATGAACAGAATGAACAGAACTATGAGTAAGAGACCCATATTTTAGCCTTCTCTCTAGTGACAACAAAATATTTTGCATGCAATGTGCATTTGCGTCAACATAAATGTAAATGCCTAAAATGAATGCAAAACCCATTGTAATTAAATTGGCCTGTGGCTTGATGTGATTCATTTTGTTGACTCATTGATTGATTTGGATCAAATAAGCAGAGCAGATGTTTTCCAGGTGTCACTCTTGAAGAAAATCTATTCTGACAAACCTGGTTATTCACATTTGTGAGACAGCACTGATTAAGAGTGACAAGTTGTTGATATGCAAGAGAACAAATGCACATGGTTATTTATATATATATA
>JAOEHI010037449.1:0-22796 GCA_025447815.1 Percopsis transmontana | reverse complement strand
TCTCTCTCTCTCTCTCTCTCTCTCTCTCTCTCTCTCTCTCTCTCTCTCTCTCTCTCTCTCTCTCTCTCTCAGGATAACACACTTGAGGCGTGATCTGGTACGCTGTGTCACGGGTTTGCGAAAGTGAGAACAGCCTTTTAAACAGAGGTAACTAAGTTACGGTTGCTAGGCAATCTGACAGTCCACCAGAATGACCCATGATGCCATTGGGCCTAAAGGGTGTTTCCTGCTACCTAGCTGTCAGTTGAACACAACACAAATACTGTGGGACAATACTGTCCAATTTTGTTTGACTAAACCTGTCCAGTACTATCTAATACTGTCATAACCTGACAGTTTGATTGTAGTCTAATACTGTATAATACTTAGGTCTACCGTTAGCAGAGCTGTAGCAGAACAGTGTGAAAGAAGAAGAGTCTCACCTCGCAGCGCGAAGACATGTCATTGGGTCCACTGTCCTGCGATAAATCGGTCCAACGTGTCGCCATTATGTCATTTCAAAAGTCTGAAGAAAATTCCATTAGAGTTAATCCACACCGACTTGACCCGTCATGTCCGCTAACGGCAGCTTCTACAACCGACACAAGACAAAAGTTACTAAGAGAGACAGAGGTATCCTCTAGCCCTCAGGCTTAGGCACAGCAATATTCTCTTTCGAAGACAGTGTTACATTATGTTTATTGTATAATGATATAATGTATAATGATGGACATGATGTTTGCATGGTGGCGTTATATGAAATACGTTGAGTGTGATGCTTCTTGTATTTCGTTTGTTCCCTTGTAACAAACGAAATACAAAGCCTATACATAAAGTGTATAGGCTTTTGAACACAGTTTAACTGCTGCATATGGTTAAATATGAATATGACCATGATGTTTATATTACCATCATCCTTACATGGTGTCTGACAAATCTAACGTTACCATAAAGTGCGTAAAAGAGGTTTGGTCCTGAACGGCTGGACCGTCACCATCATAAAACAGAGTGAGAGAGAGAGAGGGAGGGAGGGAGAGAGAGAGAGAGAAAAAGAGAGAGAGAAGTATTCCCAGTAGGCCTATTGATCGCCCAACAACCTACCTGCTACAAATCCAGAACAAAATCCGAAATATGAAAAGTATCATGTCCTCAGGCTGTGTCCAACCAGAATAAAGTCCACAAGACAAAGAGCCTCTGCTGCTCCGCGCTTCTACCTGTTACGAGACATCATGGCACCGCCCCGCCGGGCGCAGCGACACGACGAATCAAACCCTTCTTTCCTTCATTTCTTCTTTTAATTCTGCAATATTTCATAAACATTCAAATATAAAACAAGTGTGTGTCCGTTTTTGTGTGTGTATCGCTCCGTGATGGGAGCTGCTCTGCAGCCAGTTGTTTCGACCAATCTGGGACCGCGCTTAAAGTACCGCCCCTCCGCGGGCCCTAGAGAGGTTTGGTCCAATCAAACTCGTCGGACCAATTTGTATTTTTAAAGCCAGCCAATGGGACAGCACGCTATTACGTAATGTTTATAGGCGAGGCTGGTCCATACTGGTCCCAGTCAATTAACCCTGTCAGTAGTAAACACACGCTCGCGCATGCACGCGCGCACACACTGTTTAAAATATTGCATAATGTGTTTCCTTTTTTTTTTAACTATAGCCAATAGTTTTTTTATACTATTGTCTAACAATTATGTAGTATTATTAATTTACAGCCCTCTACTTTTTAAGTGTCAAAACACGTAAACCAGTATCATCTCATAAAGCTTCTTAACTTTATTAGGAAGACACATTATGTCCACCCTGTCATGCAGAAAGATGCTGAGAGGGACAAAGGGCATAGTGTTTGTCTTTCAGGACACTCCGCCAGGACAATGAGACAGGACAAAAGGACATTTTGGGCCATGCTGTCTTCAGAGCAGCCATTGTCTGAAGACTTCACACACAATGCGAAAGAGCTGGTTGGTCAAGAGGCTCTGCATAATGTATGTTTCATATTCTAATAACCCCAATAACAAGGGTGAGGTTAGGCTTATTCTTAGCTAGTTATTGCTGCAATGTCACATATAAATATAGGTGCATCACCTATGTGAATATAGGTACATCAGATACATTTGTATTTTATGATTACTATCAGGACATTTAGCAGATACTTTTATCTAACAGGACATTTAGCAGATACAAGTTAGGCATCTTGCTCAAGGATGCTTGTAGGCCAACTCTGGGGCTCGAACCCACGACCTTCCAGCTGGGAGTCCAACACTTAGACACTAGACTATCCCGTCACCTGATTATTGTGTATCTATCTATCTTCTCCATAACTGTGTTGTTTTGCATTTTTTTCTTTTCTTTATTGGTTTGATTTTAAGAATACTACTGTGTATTTACAAGGCTGTGAGTTTGATTTGTTGCCAGACAACCCCCTGAATAGAACGCAATGTCCTTTCTAACTGGTAGAAGAAAATGTGTCGGTAATGTTCTGTTTCTGTTTAGTTATAGTATACAAAGTTTAGAGGTTAGGATAGAAATAAATGTGATTCAGAATGCATCCACTAGGTATAAATAAACTCCAAAAACTAGCGTATCATCCCCATTGTTCCACCTGATTTCTGTTGAGAGTTACCATAAGATGTGTTATCAGTTGATAAAGTGATCTGAAATGACACCTTACACAACCTGTGAGGGCATCAATTATAGGTTAGGTTATCTGTTAGGTTATTTTCTGAATGACACTATTCTGTATATGATACAGGTCATGTAAACAGCATGTATCATGTTCTGAATAACACAGGTGGGGTGTGCTGATATGATGTCGGTAGTATTGTTGTTACAGTAACTTTACTGTAGTAAAAGCATTTCGTTAGACATGCTTAGTCATGTGTTTTGCTGGATCATTTGAAAAGATCAGCATTGGTCACCATCGACCAATCAGAACGATGCTTTTCTGTGAGCCCCTTTACTTAAGATTACACTCCTGATTGTGTGTGATGAGTGACTGAATTTGAACCTGCTACATGGTGCCCCCTGCTGAAATAACATGATATCACATTTGTTTGCCAAAAGACATGTATTACAGTAATACTCCATATCAGCAACATTACAACAGTATTGCAGGTCACTTTAAGATAAATACACCTGTTTATCGTTAAAAAAATCACTTGAATCAATTAATCAATAAATTAAAAGAATTAATAGGACATATAATTATTTAATGGACAGGAATTCTAATAATAGGAAAATATAAATAAACAGAAGGGCTGGTGAATGTAAACAGCTGCTGGGTTTGTATCTAAAGCCTATAGCTACGTGTACCCAACAGGTACTCAGCAGAAAGTCAAACTTTATATTTCGCCTTCCCCGTTTCACTGATCACACAGATATGCTGAAGGAGAGAAGAAGATTGATTTGTGTTAAATCATGTAAATTATGCAGTTAACTTCAACACCATACAAAGTCATTTAAATACGTTTTAACTAGCTGTGCAGAGCAGTCAGACCATGAGTCAAATAGGGGCTGGGGTTGACTGAGTCAGGGTGCAGCAAGTCATGTGAAATAAGACAGGGTTACAGGTATGGCGGTGAGACAGGTGTTGCAGTAAGGCAGGTATTGCTGTGAGACAGGTACAGTACTTACATTCAGGTCTCTGAAGTATTCGTTGTAGTCCAGCGCGTATCCAACTACAAAGCGGTTTGGGATTTCAAATCCGACATCTGGCATGAAAAATACATTGACAGAGTTAGATTTTGGCCTCTGCCCAGGCCAGCTGACAGTCTTGCCTGGGCCCGGGACGAGATAATCTTAGATGGGCCCCCCCGCGCCCAGATCTTTCCTTTCCCCCTGCTCTTCCTCTCCTCTGCTCTTCCTCTCATCCGCTATTTTTTCCACAAATATTATGGAAGAATTTTTTATTTTTTATTTTAAATAAAAAAAAATAATTCTTCCATAGTTTAATAAGGGCCCAGTTCTGGGCCCCCCCCCCTACCCTGGGCCCAAGACAACAGACCCTTTTGTCCCCCCCTATCGGCGGGCGTGGCTCTGCCACTGACAATGAAGCCTCTTCCCCTTGGAGAAGTGAGACAAAATGTGACCAAAATACTTACAGTCTGTCAGCCCCTCAGCCATGTTAGGAACCCTCTTCACCAGCAAGCTGATAAAAAACACACACAGCATATTAATGCTGGACAGTTGCCTTTGAACTGAACAGCCGACAGTACACCAGACAGCCTGATATCTGTCAGTCAGTTGACTGTAGTTTACTTGCCGGCTGAAATGTGGACTCACCCTGCGACCTTGACCATCTTGGGGTGAAAGGTCATCACATGCTGCAGAAGGGTCTTCATGGTTTTTCCGGTGTCAATGATAGCCTGAGGACAGACAAAAAGACAAACAGAAATAAAAGTATCTAGGGAGCGAAGCTCCAGTACTTGTGCTTCCTGTACCACTACATGCTCCTTAACATTTGTTTTTCCTATAAACCCTACCTGCTCCTTAATACTTGTAGATTACTTACTGTAAGTGAATCTAGATAATGTAATGAAAGCAATTGACACAGACACAGTAGGCCTACATCAGGATAATCAATAATGAAAATAAAACTTACCTCAACAATCAACACATTCTGTAAAAAAGAAAAAATTGCAATTGCGAATCAAAAAAAATCAATTTTATACATTGCAACGCTCCTCATGCAGAGCAAAATTGAAACACGAAGGGTTGTTTCTTCGAAAAGGACTTCTCTTATAGACTGTAGCTATGGCAACAATCTGGGTGCTAACATTCCAAGTTTTAACAGAAAGACTTTTCATTCTGCACAATAAAGGCGTTTTTGTCTGCAGGAAGTTTCAAAAGTTATTTTGGTAGCTCTGGTACGTGAAGCACTTTGTGAGAAAGGTGGAAAGAACATAGTTCCTCCACCTTACCACAGTTAAATAACACTCTGAGAATGGCTATTGCATGCAAGAGCCAAATACTGTACATACTTTCCCATGCCCGTACACATCTTTAAATGCTCAAACATACTTTCTACACTGGTACACACCTTTCCACGCAGGAAGGACAGATCTCTGCTTCCTATGATATGCAGGTCTTCTGTGGATTGGTCGTTCTGAGGAGAGAGAAAAATTTCCAATAGGTCGGAGCTACTTGTAGTTGTGAAACCACCTGCAAATAGCTACCTACCAGGTAGCTCTTGAGGCGGATGAACTCCACCCTAGTCTCCAGGTATCTGTTAGAGCTGCGACCCAGAACCTTGATAAACTCAACCAGATCAGAGCAGAACTTGTAGCCTCCCTTCAGGACACAAAGAACCACAAGGTCCTGGTTTCCAACGTCCTCCATGATGTGACGCGCTAAGCGCTCAATCCTAAAGGACAGAGTGCACTGTGGTACTACTGTTGCAACAAAATGTTTCCAGCAGATACAAGATGCTTCCACTGCAGCACATACACTAGGTTAATAGTGCTTTTACTTCCCTGGAGCCGATAAAAAATTAGTACTTCTGTTATCACCATTCATCATCATTCACATGTGTTACCGGTCCATGATGACTCCGTGTGGAATGTATACACTCTCTATGTCTTCATGGTAGTGCTCTGGGTAGGTAAACAGGTCCAAACTGTACCCAGGCCAGTCCTCTTTTATCTGGGGAAGAGAACAACCTTAAAGAAACCAAGGAATGGAGGAAGCTAGGATATTTGTATAAGCAGCACACTGTACTGTATATTAATGTTAAAGCTGCATGGGATAACTTGGCTAATTGGTGGTCCAGTCTGTTTGTGAGACGTTCTATAACTGCAGCTTTGTTATTTTATAGCTGTACTCTTGATTTGATTTTTCAACCTTTCAATTTCTTTTTTCCACTTATTTTTGCTGTAGTTGCGGAAATCACGCTGGATGTATCGCAGAGGAGAGCAATGTCTAAACTCTATTCCTGATACATTGCAAATCAAATTTGAAAATAATTCATATCAATTAATATTCTAACATAAAAGGTTATCCAGCTTTAAAATTGTGTTGAATATATCACTATAACTAAAACTACTATCTGTAATTTTAGAGAGAATGCACAATAACTAAAGCTATGTAGTTCTAGAAATAAATGTGTGTTTACAGTATGTTGGACGTGAAAACACACTGTAATAAGTTAATGTTATTGGTTATTGCGAGCTAATAACTAGTGGATCAATGTGCCTTTGAGCATGGCACAATATCTAGCAATATATAATTGAAATGACATATAGACCCTCAAACCTCCTTACTCTAATACTATGATAAATGAAAACGTAGCTATGTGTGAAAACATGGTAAACAAGGTAAAGAACAGGAAAGTTTAGAGAAAAACATATCTTACCACAATTCCTCCTTTATTTCCTCTGGACTCCATTCTCTGTGCTGAGGTCATGGGCAGACACTTGTAAATTCTGGAAGATCTTTACAAATCTTGAGCAAACTTCACACAGGATTAAAACAATCTTAACAGTAAACACTCCAGTTTGGTTTTTCAGCTCAGAAAAATTATTCAATTCAATTATTCTTATTATTCACTAACAAGAAAGTAAGGTTTGTAGCTGCAGTTAAACTGAGATGTTCACAAAGGCCTGGCCAGCATTGGTCTGCATGGCTCACATGACCTCTGGGTCACATTTTAGCCATTAGTGTTTTGGGCTCTTTTTTTTTTTTTTTTAAGAGAGAGAGAGAGATATCAGCATTCGAACAGGCCTTAATGGTCGGCATTGTGGTTTTAAAAATGCTGCCAACATGTTACTACACTAAGTTAATAATTATTTGGTTTGGGAAGAGACATACAGACAGACAGACAGACAGAAAGAAAGAAAGAATTTGATCAAACTCTCACTTTAACGTTTTATTTTTCTTCTTACTAGGGAGAATTTGCACACGTATGTACTGCCATCTAGTGGTCTTTTAAGACAAAGTTGAAACTGAATTTTACCAGAAAAAAAAAACATTTTTCTAGTGAAACCTGAAGAGAACATGCCCCTCCCTGAGTTTGTGGCTCTCCTCTCTACTCCTCCCCCCCCACTGTGCTCCAAGGTTCTCACCATTCTCTACCACTCCCCTTACAATTGTGTTTCAAATATGGGTGGGGATTTCCTCGAGTTCTCTGTCATCTCATCTTTCGCAGAAATGCTAAGATAACAATACAGTATATAACCTACAGCATGTGACACCAAGTCCTAGGGCAACAAGTTTGCCATAGGTGAAATATCAAAGACCTATCAAAAGGGATGTCTAGCATAGAATGAAACTACACTTTACAATGTCACAAAGACTTAGATTGACTTGTTGACATTCCGGTACCCTAGGTAGTTGTAACTGGAGAAGACAACGCACCCAAAAAACAACATTCATGTCCTGAATAATCATGATTGGTATTTGTGTGGGTGTGTGTGTGTTTGTTCTGGCAGTTTGACTTTGTACTTTTGTTCAGTAAGGTGACAGAAGGTAATATGCATATGATAGATAGATAGATAGATACTTTATTAATCCCGCAGGGGAAATTGTCACAGCAATGTTACAGCAGCATAACACACCGTAATAACAGTATAAAATAAAAATAAGTGAAAGGTCCTATGAATAGTTGAAAACCACAACGTTGCCTGTCGTGGCAAATAGTGATAGTGTTAATTAAAATCAACTTTGTACAGTAGCTAACCCACTCACTGTACAGGCAGTGTATCATATTTGGAGTTTACCTAGTTGTTTGTAGCTCTGTTTATTTGTTAATTTGGAAGGTATGGTATTTATCTCATTGACCTAATAGCGTACACCAAGTTGTCTATGGTTGGTCTTGGTCATGTTTTTATACTATACAGTACAATGATGAGTGTATGTATTGGAACATGTTTGTGCATGTATGTGAACAAGCATATTTGTGTTTAGGTAAAGCAGGAATGACTAACAAACGTCACACACTAGGATTACAGTAATTATAGTCTAATTACACAGCAACGCGTAAGTATACAACTGTACAACATACAAGGACTTCATTCAGGCCATTGTTGAGAATAGAATAATGACAGCCACATAGCATTTTCATCTAGCTTGAGAAATAGATACCCAATACACACATGCAGCTTTGTGCTAGCAACACTAAACTACTGCAGTGTGTCTGTAGAGTAGAATACTGCTGTAAATGCGATTTCACAGCGTGCAAGTAGTGTGTAGATTTATTTTATGCTATGACATAGCTTATTTTCTCTATCCCCTCAGAGTTTGTAAACCTTTAACCAGACAGACAGTTCAATAACTCTATGGTAAGATCAAAGATCACTAGTTAATGACACTTAATGTTTTTCCCTGTCTGGCAGTGTTTCTGTGGATAAGTGATGTGTCATTTTGTACTCTGCCTGTGCCTTCCTGTCCCGCTGATGGCATGCTGGGATCCTAATATGGTCATAGCCCAAATGTGTCTTCTCCCTTCTGTTTCCCCAAACACACACACACACACACACACACACACACACACACACACACACACACACACACACATTATGGTGGTGACACCAAAACAACCAATTACAACCCAGAGTTCATGTCAACTCGGAGGAGAATATGACAGGACAAAGCAAGCTGTGAATTATATGTAGGATTTATTAGCACATCAAACACAACACCTGCTTATTCAATTTTTCTGTTAGCTATCAGAAAGAAATCATACAAGTTGTGTTAATGGCAGTGCATAAGTGATATACATAAAGCAAAGTGACAAGGAATTATACTGAACTACAAGTCTATGATTCTACATCATGCAAAGAGATCGTACAGACTAGGATGGTTAATGCCCCTTTTTAAATAACATACTGTGAGTAAATGGCGACTTCCATTTGAATCGAGGGGCAAGTTGAAGAAGTCTACCAGAGTCATACAGACAGAGAGTTTAACGGCATTCCTGGCCAGCTCGCCACGTCACGGCTGCACACATAACACGGTCTTAAGTGTGATTTTTTTTAAACCCTGACCACGTCTGCATCACATGTCTGGTTTGCATAACAAAACAAAGCAATGTCAATACTCTCTGCTTATGTCTCTGGTGAGACCTCCCCCTCTTCCCCCCTCGCCTCACTCCTCTCCTGCTCTCCATTGGGAGGAGGCCAGGGCCCGGGCCAGCTCACTCCTCAGTGGGGGCTGACATCTTGAGCAGGCTGTCCTTGTCAAACCGGAACAGCCGCCAGCCTTCGTTCTGAGAGAGGTCATCGGCTCCCCTGCGCTTGTAGAACTCGATAGACGGTTTGTTGTCCTCAGCCACAATGAAATGCATGCTGCTGCAGCGAGTCTTCACTGCGATCTGGAAGTCGGGGGTCAAAGGGTGAGCATGTTTAAGACACAGGTATGAGTATGCGTGTATGAACCTTCAATTGTAAAGCAATATACTTTCGTTAATACAGTAGTTAGTTAAGACACAAGTAATCGCCTACCTGTGCAATGGCGATTAGCCATATTCAGCCTATTCTAATCTACATGTAAACCTCACCTGCAAAACTACAAACTTACATGACTCAGGAGCTTCAAGATCTCTGAACCGATGCCAAACCCTGGACAAAGATGAGCGGAAAGGGCAACTGTAAGTACAAGGAACGACAAATGTGGAAAACTAATGCGGCCGATTAGAGCCAGGACAACCTCTGTACTCCTCCATCACAAAGAAGTCTTCCAGGTAGAGAAGCTTGCCGATCCAGGGGTCGTATGTGAAGTAGTACATGGCAAACCCGATCACCTTTGGACCTGGAAAGAGTTATGCGGTTATGACAACACGCAATGATGAGAAACACTCGTAAAGGGGGGTTATGTTTCAGGGGCGGATCAAATTATTTAAGTGAAAAGTATTAGCATAAAAACAGTGTTGTACGTTTACAACCCACATATGAGAACTGGCCCACACATGCAAACAAATGAAAGTCTGTGCTGTAAACACACACACACACACTCATACTGTCAAACTGGAACACACATTTGTTCTATTTAATGCCAGGGGAGGAAACAGAAGGAGGAATGCATCTCATTTTACAAGGGCAGCTATGCCTCAAACTCTGCATACTTTTACATGATGCCACCTGTTAGGCAATAAACAAACTTTGCTACACAACGAAATAGGTTCGTTACATACCGTCGACGTTCTGTTGTCCACTTTCTGCCACGACACAGTGGTAAAACGGGTGCTCACCAAAGCCGTCCTCTAAGAGATCTGTAATAAAGAGTTTATAAACTTTATATACTACGTCAACTACTTAATAATAAAATAAAAACAACGCACCGTAGCTCACCTTTTTCCGTCAGTATTACTTGGTCTTCCATTTCTTCGAATTTAGCAAGTTCCTGAAATAAAACATACCATTCCATGAGCTGACATTCACTATCACTACTATATAGAAATAGGCCTACCACACAAACTTTGATAAGAAGTCTGCAAAGTCACGAGGATGTGGCAAGTGACCGAAAATGGCCAGAAGTGAGGAAAGAAATGATTTCTGACCAAACAAATTTGTTCTCACACTCCTACATCCTGCGGAAGCTTTTTAGAGGCCTAGTCACCGGTGGTTCAACAGTTGAAGTTAAACGTTAATTCGGAGTCTCACTTTATGTTGCGACGGAGAACGGACACCCGTAAACAATGGAGTTAAAGTTCAAGGACTTCATGAGAAGTTATGTGGCACTTTCCAAACCTATCCAACGTTTTAAAATCTAACATGGTAAGTATTGTACTAGTGATTGTACTGAATTCAGGCCTACCTTTATGAGTCGTAATATGTCAGACACATCCTTGGGTTCTGCTTTACGTAATTTAAACATATCCATTTTCTTCTTTTACTCTTCTTTCCTTTTCTTACAAGTCCTCTGTATGTGAAGTGAAGCAGGAGAAACTTCTTCATTCGCTTCGAGGGGGCTTACCCTCCACAATCAGCCGGGGATACGACTTTTGTCGGAAGAAGTGCATGCAGCAAAAACAGCCCTTCTGGGTCTCTATCAGTTGGAGTGAACTATCCTTTGTTTATGATGACTGTTATATAGAGCCGGGTGGGGGCAGGGAGCTTTACAGGAAATCTCCGAATTCGGACCAATCAGAGCGAGGAACGGATAAGCGTCACTGTGTCATTTGGACACCATTATAGACTTTTGTTTTTGTTCCGTATATTTATCCCTGAGCTTTCTGCGTAACTATCTCATTGAAGATAGTTGGTTGATAATGTTGAGATAATCTCAACATTATCAACGAATTGTATTTAATACAACTCTTTATATTAACATTAGACTACGAATTTGCTTTCGTAATCTAAACGTTGTTATTTCAAAAAAGGTGTCTGTGTGGCACAAAGGTTGAAGACAAACACCTTGATATGCCCCTTTCATTTGTTTGTCAGGCATCTAAGATGTGTGTTATTGCACAAGCAATTTTTTAAACGTTTTATCTTGTGTAATTTTTGTATTCAAAAAGTGTTGTTCGTTTTTTGCCTTTAACACCAAACTGTCCATTTTATAATCAATGCAGTGCACTAGGTAATATGTTGTCTATATTCCATAATTTGAAGTTTGGGCACAACCATCAATCTATTTATTATGTGGTCTTACTGTCATAAGGACACGGTCGTGGGAGCGACACCAGAAACTTCGATACATAAATCACACAGCCTCCAGCAGGCGCTGTTTGTACTTTTCCATAAAGTCTTAAACTTAAAATGACAGGAGACATAAAACCCTATTTTGAATTAAACCCCTACTTTTATTAAAAAATAAAATAAAATATTTAATGATTTAACTATATCTTCACACTTTATATTTATAGTTGAATCTTTATTTAACCACTAGAAACCAGAAACCAGTCAGGCTTTTACTCGACGCAGCCGTGTTTTGTGGCGACTGGTGGTACTGCACCCGGAAGAACCGACTCGCATACCCAATCAAAAATTGTAATCGGTTTTACTCATAATGCTACACAATTTTTGTCAGGTGTTTGTCACATGTCGCTTTGTTATGTCCTTGTTTTTTTATAGATCGATTCTTTCACAGAATGCTGAATCAATAGACGGTTATTCTCCTGTCTTTGTGATCGTACTGCGCATGAGCAAACAACTTCAAAGAGGCTGCGTCATGGTTTGCGTGCATCACTGCGCCACGGAGCAAACCCATTGGTACGAGTAGTTATCTTTTTATAGAAACTCATTCTCCATATTTATTTGCATGTTTATTTGTATTGATGAATCTGCATGTCAGTCTCATAGAACTATAAAAAGAACGGTCAATCTAGGCGGAGATTAAATATTAAAAGATCTGAGGTATCCGTTCTACCTTCAAAATAAAAGCGCAGAGCGCATTAATGAAAACCGACTTTTAAAAAGAGAACCACTTATACAGATAAAGACAATATAGCATGGCAAATACTCAGGATAAATGTTTTAATATATTAAATAGGAAGTAACACAGACAAGTAAATCTGAGATTTATTTTGAAGATCGACGCCGGGCGTTTTCCTTTTTATTCCAGTGCTGCAAGGCTGCAACTCACTCCAGAGAAGTGCTTTTTCTGATTCCAATTCATCCGTAGCTCGGTTCTCCTGATCTAAAAAAATTCGCTTCTGCCTGCTAACAGTCCCAACAGAAAATGCGCTCCCCAAGGTTGGTGTAATAAACCAGGCCACGAGTCTCTGGTAATAGGATGCCGAACTTGCTACTTAGTAATGCTAGCTGATAATCAATGTGCTAGTATATGTGCAACAATTCATTTGTTTCCACTTTTTAATTTTGTATATACTATAACTATATATAGTATATATAGTATAGTTGATACTATGTTGTTGGTCCATTACTATACATACGCAATAGGCTTCTCCTAGCCGTTCTATGGCTAGGGGAAGCCAACAGGACCGATGGTAATGTCCCCAGATATCTATAAAATAGCAGCACTACATAATAGTCTCTACTCTGGTTACCGTCTTTTTGGTCAACAGGTTATTGCTACAGTCGGCTGTGTCTTTGTCAACCAGGGCCTTCTCTGCAGGGGGCGTGTCTCAACGTGGAAAGGCACCTGACATGAGCGAGGGTAAGGCAGAGCCACACCTGATTTGATACTTGTTCAGTCACAAGTTTCAGCTAGTTAAAAATGTGTGCGATGTAAAGAAGAGTACGGTTCTCAAACACTGAAGGCTACATGGTTTGCTTCAGTTGACAAAGTATAATAGCCTACACAAATTCACTGCTTGATCATTCTTATCATTCTATAAAGCCACAACCAATTCAAACCATGTGAAAATCAAGAAGGTGCAGAGACACACCACTGTCACGTGACAAATGAACGAAAGACAACCCTTGAAGACCTATAGTTATGAGTCGTGAACTAGATAGATAGATAGACACTTTATTGATCCTGAGGGAAATTCAAGCATCCAGTAGCAGCATGCAAACATACATTGAACATACATTGGAATTAACCTATAACACAGTAAACATACGTTAAAATTGACCTGCGATAATTCTGAATTTAGATATGCACAGAGAAATTAAACATTTGTAGCAAAGTTTAACATTTTCAGAGAAAATGAACATTTGCATAGGATTTAAATATGTACAGAGGAATTAATAATGTGCAGAAGAGTTAAACTCTAAAAGTAAAAAAATGTGCAGGGGAATTAATACAAATAGAAAACTATATTAAAAATATAAAGTGACTGGATAATAATTTTTTTTAAATACAAATATTAGAGAACTGGAAGTGGTGCAGAGAGGGGCAGATTTGTCCATTGTCTATTGTGCCTCCTGCCATCACTGAGAGCTGTTGTACAGTCTGATTGCCAGGGGGACCAAAGAGTTCTTGAGTCTGTTTGTGGAGCAGGATTGAGACAACTAATCATTTCTGTTTCCTGTGCTTAGCGTACAGCCCTGTGGCTGAGCAATACAATACATCTGTCACGTGACGAATGAACGAAAGACACAAACCCGAAGACCCATGAGTCGTGAACTAATCATTTCTGTTTCTTTAGCCTGTATATAAACTCAGTAGCCTTAGCCTACTGAGCCTATATGCAGCTACATGCGACGACTAGTGAATGTAAGAGTCCAAGACAATTTACGCATGCGTGAAAATGAACGAATCAGTCACTGAGACAACTCATTACTCCCGAGTCATATAAAAGATTAGTTCGCAAAGAACTAAATGTTCACGAGCAACACCACACTACTGAATAGTTATTGCTGTTAGGGGCAGGATAGTCTGGTGGTCTAGGTGTTGGACTCCCAGCCAGAAGGTTGTGGGTTCAAGCCCCAGAGGTGGCCTACCTGTAAGCATCCTTGAGCAAGATGCCTAACCCCTATCTGCTCCATGTAATTGTATGTTGCTTTGGATAAAAGCGTCTGCTAAATGATGTGTTATAACTATTGTGTTATAACTATTCATTTAGACATTTTGAGTCTAAGCATGTCATTGTAAAGCGGTTACGCCCTTGGGTGCAATACTGTAGTTGTATAGCTGGCTACAAATGCACAGCTGTTAACTGCTAATCCTGTTTTGTTTCTTTACAGGAAGTGGACACTTACATGTGTCCAATGGTATGTGTTTGTAACCTGTAAAAATCTTATCTAAAAACATATCTTATCTAATTTGTTACATGTACTAAATTCTTCCTACTTCTCTTAAAATTCTCTAGCATGACCTGACTAGTTTATCATACACTCTCCTGAAGACCCCCCTTGTCGAATTCTATTTCTTACTGTTCATTTTTTGTGGAAGCGGGGATTGTCTTGATATTAAGTTAACCTGGAATGTCCTGTCTCTTTGTACTCTACTTAAGAACTAGCAGCTGCTCGTCACATTAATTGACTTTTATTTGCTTTCTGATTTCCAGAGCAAAACATGTATTTTACCCACAATGCAACAGCACTTTCATAAATTTATTTTGTTTTATCTTACCTACTCTTTCATTTGTGTTTTATATTGTCTGGCATTATAGGCAACATCATTTGCAGCCTTCAAGGTGGCTCAAAGTCGCTGACTGTGAAATAAATCCGGGCAAAGATTAATTTAATACCGATTTAGTACCGCCCCAGGACAGCTATGATGCACATCTAATATGAAACCACTGATAGATAATGTGAGATCCTAGGCAGATTGTCACAATCTTAATGGCATTATATCCTACAATCTGACATGCAATAAACATAAAGACAATATTGCACTCTCTGTCTTAGCATTTGGCTAAGATGGGATCATCAAACTGTAAAATGAAGCCTGCAATAAACAAATAAAACAGCTAGTGCCTGTCTGAGACAATATGAAGCCTAGGACATCTTGTACATTCAATACTTTCTCTCACTCACTCACACACATTTCTTCTTATTTTTCAGTGCGTAACAGGTTAAGGGAGATTGTGGGAGCCTCCACTAACTGGAGGTACTGAACAACAGTAGTAGTCATTAAATTATGAACACATTTTTAGAAAGAAATGTATCATACATTCATAACAAGAATGCAATCATATGTGAACAACTTGCAGCGTAATTTGATTCCTGTACTCTCCATCCTGTGGTCCTCTCATGTTGTTTTTAATGTTCTTGATTTTTAAAGATATACTCCTCAACTGAGTTATAGTCCCCCCCCATAACGCCAACCGTCCCAGCTCATTGTTCATGTTTTGCAACACAACTTTGCACAACTTTCCTCCCTGTAGTGACCACCAGCAGGCGCTAGTGGACCGCATGTCTCTGTCATCCATGCTGGCCACGACCCAGAACAACCTGCCGGCAAGGAAGATGAAGGATAGCTTCCTGGAGGTCCATCTGCCCCTGGGATCCCAGCCACAGCTCAGAGAGAAGTACCTGACCTTCCACAACAGTGTCAGGTCAGTCACTCAGTTGTTACCGTTCATGATAGTGTGTTTTCTTGGTCCTGTTTTAATCTGCCTGGGTTTTTTTGTTTCAATGGCTCGCCTAACATCTATTAGGAGAAGCTTGATGTTTAAACCCATTGGGGAAGTCATTTTTTAGTTAAAATATCCACAATATTGGGCAGGATAGTCTAGTGGTCTAGGCTTTGGACTCCCAGCCAAAAGGTCATGGGTTCGAGCCACAGAGTCAGCCTACCTGTAAGTATCATACCTGTAGTATGGCAGACATCACTATCAGTGTGTGAATGGGTGAATGTGAGGCAATAATTCACAGCGTTTTGGGTGGCCTGTGGATTACAAAAAAGCTCTATATAAATGCAGTCAATTTACCATTTATTCATTACATATCTACCAAATATTGAATAAAAAATGTCAGTAACTACAATAACACAAGTACGAGATAAACACTACATAGTAAGAAATCAGGGCTGAATGCGAGTGGCCCTATTTTCCCCGCGTACTCCCTCCCCCTTTCAACTCGTACTACCCACAGCCACAAGCTAAACATTCTCACCCTAGCTAGCGGCAATGGCAGACACGCATGCCGAGTCATCCCATATATATGTATGAGCCAGTAACAGAGCCAGTAACGGAGTCAGAAGATGAGGCAGAGAGAAGGATAAGGCTGGTGGAGGGATTCAGAGAAAGCAAATACTGTATATAAAGAGTATATAACAAAAGTGTTTCAAAAACAGGGACCGCAATTCTCAAAGGCAAACGAGTGTTTTGCTCAGACTCAAAGAGGCTGTTTAAGACTGGAGTGTTTTAAAGAGAGGCGTTATGCAATGAGATGAAAATGAGTCACAAGTTTAGGCAGGTAAGTTTAGGTTTGATGTCAAACGTTCACAAAATCAACTCCACCTTGAAAATGGCCTCATATGCAACAGATTAAAAAGGATATATGTAATTATATCGCAATTCCAATGGAATTTATTTAGTTTTCTGAAGTTTATATTATACCTTAATAACCATAGATAACATTGTTAGAATCAAAGTACTGATTTACCTTCCCTGCAACTTTAAGCATTTTTGCCAGCAACTACTGTTGCTTGTTTTATTATTAATGAGTATTAGATGAATAAAGATTGATTTAAGGTAGAATTAAACCTGATAGCTGATGAGAGCCACTTTTTTCACATAAATGTAATTATCTGTACAGTTTCAATGCACATCAATTCCGTTGTTTGTGAGAATTAAACTATTAATATACTGTTGGATATTATCCCCAATTTATCATATAGTTTAAGCAAATCATCTCTGCTTCTTTTCAGGTTCGGCAGAATCCTAGAGGACCTGGATAGTTTAGCAGGTAGGACATACAGGATACTGGGACATGTGTAATTCCCCTTTTGTATGTAACCACCATGGTGTCTGTCTCATTTCACAGTACTCATCTGTTACTCACACACTCATAATGCGGCACTACCAAGGTCTCCGCTCTCCATTGTCACCGCCCTGGTGGACAAGATAGGTAAGACACATTACACAAATACAACCGTAATATGAGATTCTGTCTCAGCTACTGTGCTACAGTCTGACCCAGTGCTTCCATGTTATATACTGTATGTTAATAATGTTAGCATTCTAACATGAACTATAATGGTGACTATGATTTCTTTATGACAAACAGACATGAGGAAACACATAATCAGCCCAGACTGCGACATCAAGTTTACTGGTCATGTGACGTGGGTGGGGAAGACCTCTATTGAAGCCAAGATGCATATGTCCCAGGTGGGTAGTCTTTGGCCCAATCACAATGTCCACACTGACGTACTCACAGATGCACATTCTTTGTGCATCAAGTACTTGGGACTAAAAGTTCTATAAGTATAATAGAAAGTCCCGCGATTAATAGCAACAATTGTCATCGTCAAAGTAACGTGATGTCACAAAGTGCTGTCCCGTTAGTACCTCTCACCCACTAACTCAGGCTGAGCACGTCAGTTGAAGTCTGGGGGGGGGGGGGTTCTCTGTTTAGGGCGGACATTGAGATTTTCTAATACAGCATGCCAGCACATGACAATACTGTTCAGCAGAGGTTCCTGCCACCAGTGGTGTGAGTGTGTTGTGTTGGGTGGTGTTTCAGTACCATGATGGAGCCTACAGCCCTGTCCTGGATGCTACATTTGTCATGGTGGCCAGAGACCCAGAAAACAAGAGGTAGGAAAAAATATTATATTGAGATAATATTAGTAGCATTGTGACATGATCTCTCTCTCTCTCTCTCTCTCTCTCTCTCTCTCTCTCTCTCACTCTCTCAGGGCAGCGTATGTAAACCCATTGATCCCAGAGGGGCCGGAGGAAGAGAGAATCTTTCAGCAAGGAGAGAGTAAGAGGCCACGACACTAACACCACCACCACCACTCTCTGCGTCACGTCAACTGTCTGGAACTTCAACCTGTCTTTTCCTCTCTCACTGGTTTGTTTTCCGTGTGCGCGCGTCTCTTCCGCCAGTCAATAAGACGCGCCGCGTGGAGCTCAGTACTGCATCTCTGCTGAAGGTCGCGCCTACGGCAGAGGAGAGAAAGATCGTTCACAGCCTGTTCCTCAACACACTAGACCCGAAGTACGAAACACTTCACATTAACACTGCAGGGTTATTGTTGCATAATAAATATCTCAGTATGGCTAGTTTTTGATAGATACTGTAGATATATTCATGGCAGAAGTGGAAGTATTTTAAAGTGACACACACAAATAGAACTCACAGTAACTTCTTCTTAAACACAATCCTGTGTGTCGTCCAGGACAGTTAGTTTCCGCAGTAGAGTTCTTCCTCCTAACTCTGTGTGGATGGAGGATGCAAAGGTTAAAGGCCTGGAGATCTGTCATCCTCAGGTGAGACCAACACAGACCAAAGTTCAGTCTGTCTAAAAACGAGGAAAATGCTGCCTGCTTAAGGCTAGGTTTAAATAATAATACATTTTATTTGGTGGACGCCATGACACTCAAGGATATCTTACAGTACATTAATTGCAGTAAATATACATTAAAGACAGGATGTTTCATTGACATCATAGAAATACAGTAGATTGCTAAATCAATAGATATAGAGTATTACTAGAATCATTCCCAGTTTGTGTATATTTTCCAGGAGAGAAATATCTTCAACCGGATCTTTGGAGGCTTTTTGATGCGGAAAGCTTACGAGCTGGGCTGGGCCAACGCCTGCTCCTATGGGTGAGTGTTTGAGATGCCCGTACGTGTGAACATACAGCTCAACTGACCTTCACAATGGCATGGTGCTGCCATGCACAACATAAGGAAAAGAAATATGTATGTATGTCACGGTAATGTGTATGTAGAAACATTATACGTTTCTTACGAGGATGGTATATGTATATGTTTCTATTGATTGCTATTCAGCTGCAGGGTGGGACCAAGAGGTCACTAGCTGTTCCTGGGGAAACAAATGGTGTTGTTAAGCATATGGTGAGAGGTGGTTAAGTTTATGGTTAGCGCAAGGTAAGGCACGCTTCCTCTTGAAACAGGAAGTATGGACGGGACATGTCAAGGAAATTACATGTTTCTACATTAGGCAATAGTGTTTTTCAAGATTTAGTGATTTTTATGCTTCATGTCAGTCAATTGGACTTGAAAATTCGAGCCCTTCCCTCAGTAGGATGGACCATCAGCCTTAACTCAAAACAGCTGTGTGGCTTTTGTGTGACTTTAAAATATCAGCGTCTGTGTTGTCAGAGGGTGTCGTCCCACCCTGGTTGCCGTTGATGACATCCTGTTTCAGAAGCCTGTAGAGATCGGCTCCCTTCTGCTACTCTCATCGCAGGTATGTGTGTGTGTTGTCTTGCTAGTTGCCAATAAAGTTCAAACACGCTTGGTCTTACTGCTAGTTGCTGCTACATGTATGTGTTTGCTCATGTGACCTTCATCTGCTCGGACCTATTCCAGGTGTGTTACACCGAGGGGCACTACATCCAGGTCAGAGTTCACACAGAGGTCCTGGACCCGCTGACCCGCCAACACAACACCACCAACGTCTTCCACTTCACTTTCCTCTCCGACAGCCAAGTCCCCAACATTGTCCCCAAGAGCTACGGAGGTTAGCCTGCACCCACTCTATGCCTCGCACAACAGGCCCTGTTGTATACCATAAATGTAGCATTATAAAAATATAATTTATAACATTCTACATATTATCGTGTGACCTCACATCATGCCGTTGCATTCATGTGGATTTACAGGTTACACCTTAAGTTACTACCAGCAGTCTAAAATATCCATGTGATCTTTTCTTCTCCTAGAGTCAATGCTGTATCTTGATGGAAAGAGGCACTTTAACCAGACCGTGGAACCCTGAAGTTATTACACAATATTACAACTGCCTGCCAAATCCTTGCAATATCTAATGCACTTACCATGCCCCTGCATAAGGGTGTGTCTGTGTGTGAATGACAAGATAATTTGTCCTTATGTCTTTTTGTTTTAGTATTGTCTGTATTATCTCAGTTTTTTTTTTCTCTTTAATGGTGTTCAGTAGATCGTCAGCCATCATTGAATGGTTTCTTTGCGCCAGTAAATGATGGCTGGAATGGTTCTGTCACTGTGTCTTGGGGACAAAACAGTTTCTGCCTCTGAATCACAGTTGGCATAATTTTGAAATTATACCTTTTGTATTTAACTCCCTTATTTTATATATATATATATAACTTTTTTTTTTTTTAGCTTTATTGCGAGTGTTTATATTTCTGTGTAGAAGGAGGGGGATTTTCTCCAAGCTTTATCGATTCAGTAATGTTACCGAGAATAAATGAATTCATATTTATCTTAACTTTGTAATTGTTTTCTTTTCTTTCCTTGCATGTAAAATAGATGTGATACACACGTCTGAGTTTTTCAAACACAACTTGTTTTTACGGTTCTTGTTACCTTGATACAAGATGCAGCTAAATATTAGTCTACTACCCTGTGGTTCATAAAACACAATTATTATACAATATTAATACAGAATTTCCTACTGAATCACCATATGAAATGAGTGTAATAAAGTATACAATACTGTAATACTAAAAGAATATCAAAATTAGTACACTTAAGTTCAATTTAATGACAACTTTTTTAAAGTATACGTTTAACATTAATTTTTTTTTTTGCAACAGTGCCACCGCATGGTCGGAGGCTGCATTGTCAGGACCGCATTCTCAGGACCCTAGGTCTTTGTGACAGCGCCACCGCAGGGTCGGAGGATTAACTACTTGGTTTTAAAGGTTTATTCCACACAAATACTTTGTCTAACAGCTTACAGTCTGAAATGTTTATTCCACACAAATAATACTTTGTCTAACAGCTTACAGTTTGAAATGTTTATTCCACACAAATAATACTTTGTCTAACAGCTTACAGTTTGAAATGTCTATTCCACACAAATAATACTTTGTCGAAATACTTGTTTTTAAAGGTTTATTCCACACACACCAAAAAATAGAGAACAATAATGACCCCCAACCCCCGCCCGATGTGGGAAACACTAGTGCAGAGGCCTCAACGACTCTGAAAAGAGAGAGATTCAAAGTAAACCGAATAGTTATACTATGTTATTGACATTTGACTTTCCCATTGCCAAATCTTTAACATTCAAACCCCAAATTGTGAAATACTGTAATACAGCCATAGACAGTATGGTAATCCCTTCTTTCCTCGATTGCTTGTCTGTCTTGGTACTGGATAATAATAATAATAATAATAATCTTCATCCGTTAGCTAAAAGTTAGCTCACAGTAGTACAAGGCGAGAGCTAGCGGGCGTTTACATTGGAATCAATGGGCATAAATGTCGTAAATTAGCATTTAGGCTAGCGGAACCATAGACTGTATAAAATGACACACCAAGCTAGTTAAGTAGCCTAGCCTGATTCATTAAACAAGTAGGACCAGTTCGTTTTCCATCAAGCATAAGATTACAGATTATTGTAGAGAATTTTAGACTCGGCTAGCTAATATTACCGTTAACTTTGCTGTCAAATTCAAGACAGGAGAAGTGTTTTAACATTAAACAAACAGCACATTATTACAATACTTACACTCTGATCGTTATCCATATTGTGTATATCTCCAATTAAATAGATGGCGCTGTCGCAAAAACCTAAGGGTACTGAGAATGTGGTCCTGAGAGTGCGGGCCTAAGAGTGCAGCCTCCGACCCCGCAGGAACACCCTTCTCGAGAATGCAGCCTCCGACCCTGCAGGTTCATACATTCATACATGACATTCATCATATGAATGTCACTAGTTTTTTTAAACTCCGATCTATTTAAACAACACGGGACACAGCACTGCGGCATAGTCGGGCAAAAGCGTCAGAGCAGTTAGAACGGACCGGATTGCCTGAGAGTGCGGGCCTGAGCGTGCAGAATGGTCACCGTTTTGCCGACGTAGCGGAAGAGGAGGAGCTTCAACCATCTAAAAAACTTTTTGGTAATGACGGCCGAGGAAGCGGCACCGAAAACCGCGCCATACAAATGTAAGTAATACACGTCTACAAAGTGTTTTATTTTATTTTGTTTTTCAGTATCACTATACTAAAATTATAATTGTTAATTTAGCAGTCTATAATGATTTGGTACTGTGAACGATAACGCGAACGCTAGCTAGCTACTGGTACCGGTAACAGCGGAACATTTTAATAAATCCTTGCCGTTTTGTGGCGTAACGTTACGTTTTATTGTTTATGCGTGATAAATTGTCGTCTTATAATACTTGAGCTCCCCCGGGATTGTCCTTGTTTTAATTAGTCAGTCCCGGGAGAATACATGTTTAAGCACCGAATACTATACGTAAAGTAAGTTAAAGGGCCAGTGTGTAGTTTTTAGTGACATCTAGTGGTGAGCGTTGCAAATTGCAAACAGCCAGTTACTCACGGCCTACCCCTCCCTTTGCAAACACGAAGGAGAAGCTATGGTGGCCGACGTAG